>VDFB02138347.1:0-26043 GCA_007258455.2 Sequoia sempervirens
GCTCACAAACAAACAACAAGCCTCCTCCAGGCTCACCCACTGCAGAAATCAGGAAACCCTAGTTTTCCCTCTCTTCCAAACTCCAAACTCACAAACCAAGCAAGCAAAATAACTTCAAAACATGAGGGGGTTGAACTTCACCTCTTTCTTTTATAATTTTACATTGAAATCACTATTCATTAAAGTGAGTACTATTCACTTAAGTTATAACTTTTTTTCACTTTAGTAATGAATAGTAACTAAAAAATATAAAGTGACCCCTCCATTTTAAAGACACATGGTCCCTAGACCAAGGATGGTGAAATTAAAGGTGAAGATCATAATTTTAAGCACAATTATCATGCCAAGTGCACAAATTCACCCCGTCACCATACTCCAGATATCAACACTGCAAATTCACGACCAAGTGCTCGTTCAAGTGACCCTCTATCCAGAACCATTAGCCTACGAGGGTCGACATGATAGGCTAATCCTCTGATTCTCGAAAGATTAATTAGAAGGGGACATTACAACTGACTTGGTCTTGAATTCGAGCTGAGTGTATTGCATTATGAAAAACTCGCCTGTTGACTGTGAACACGGCTATATTCTGACAACTTTTTTGGAAAGCTAAAAATAGCCTATCGAAGGGCAATTTTCACGAAAATTTTTGAGATATGGGTTTTGTCCAAAAAATGATTCTAAGACAACCCAGAATGTTAGATTTGTGAAAATTTGACTTCTACTCGCCCATGCAGAGGAATTTCAGTTAAGATAATAAGAGCTTCGAGAATTGATGCTTTGGAGTAAATTTTCTTGAAAAATTCTAGCACATGGGTTTTACTGAGGAAGCTATGCTAAATCGACCTAGATGATTTGTTTTGTCAAAAGTCTCGAATTCTTCAAACATGCGAAAGAAAATAAGACGAGAAGTAGAAGAATTTGAGACAAAAGATTGAGGTTTTGATGCTTTTTCTTCTGCTAATCGCCACTCTGTCTTGAATTCTGCTGATGAATATGGACTTGTACCTGCAAAAGAATGTTTTTGATGTCTTCACAAATTGTTTGCTATTGAAAATTCGCCCAACTAAGGAAGAAATTCGCCTTAACTCAAGCTTGATGAATTAAAATGGACGCCTTGCTTGAATAAATAGAGCAAAATCGCACCATAAAAGCATGACTGCAAGATTTAAAACCCTGACTTTGAATAAAGCTGTATGATTGGACCCCCTCCAGTTCAACTGAGACTGACTCGAAGTCCCGAAAATTAAATAATATTAAAATATTCATTTCTTTTTAACATGCGAATTTATAATAAAATATTAGAAAAGGCGCCAATAATAAATTATTGAAGAAAATCGCCCATTTAAAAGCTTGCATGCAAAAAGTCGAATTTAATATTATTTTTAATAAATTAGCAACAATCTCTGCATATTGATTATGGAAAGTCAAAAATTAACTCTTCAGGCATCCATTTACAAAAGTTATGAGATTTTTCGCTAACTTCCTACTTTATAGCTCACTGAAAGTTATAGTTGCCCCAGTTGAGCCCTGATTTCTGGGTGACTGAGTGAGGCTGTGACTGAACTGAGATATCCATCGTGAAGCCATCAGAGCAAGGATGAAATGTCTGCTGGGAGCTGCAATTGCTAAAATCAACGTTTGACACCTCAAAAAATTAGGCGCCTTTGATTAAATTGATGCAAGGTCTCTAGACTTGAGCCATTTCTCTGTTTTGCCATCTCATGCTCCGAATTGCCACTACTGGAGAACGATGACCCCCATTGACTGGATAATAGGTTCATTGCGTGACTGGAAGAATTCCGCATCCAACGACTGTATGTAAGGCATCTGAACGCTGCATTAGGAACCCCAAAAGCAAGGGCACCCCTAGCCTGTGAAGGTGCAATCACTAATTTGACTAGTGTAACTTTCATCCGGACGCCATACTTTGACCCCTGACATCGGGAGCTGGGGTGCTCCGATTTGCGCACCGTCAATCTCTCTGCGTAGCTAGAACTATTGACAAGAGATGTCTCTGGAGGTGATGAAGCAAGAAAACTGCTTCTAAGACCTCAAAAAGAAGGGCGCCTTTTTCAAGGGGATGTGTATTTTCCATAGTCATTTTTCCGATTGTCTTCACTCTTTAGCATTCGACATTGACCTCTCACGTATGGGCGTTTGACAAATCCCGAAGGCTGATGGCTAGACTCATTGGATAGCTGGAGTAATTCTGCACAAGTCTCATGAAGACTGTGATTGCTAAAAACCCCATCTGGCAGGCCTAAAGGCTAGGCGCCCTTGGCCTACAGAGGTACAGGTGTGTATTTCTACATTTTTCCACCCTTTGATTTATGTGCTCGGTAGAACCTTTGCCATGATCACTCAGAATGTCGGATCATCTCACGAACTAGTGCGTTGCGGAGTTGAACTGAGTTAAAAAAGAACTGCCGGAAATAGAATTTGCAAATTCATCCATCTGAGGGGTCAAATTCAAGGGCGCCCCTGCGCTACAGGGGCGCAAAAACTGTAAATTTGACAGTCCTCTGTGACATGCAACCTCCTCGTACCTTCTGCTTTTGACTTCAATTGCCAGAGTTCTGTACTTCGGATGACATCGCTTGATAGCTCGTCGGAAAGCTGGACTAATTCTGAAGAGATTGAACATATCTGCAAGCACATGCAACTAAATCTGAGCTTTCAAAAAGAAGGGCGCCCCTCGGCTACAGGGGTGCAGATCTGCTTTCTGCAAAATGTCTTTATCTGTTTTTGTCTTCATAAACACTTTTCTGGCCAATGAATTGATCTTGTAGGAGTATAATCTTGTCGTGAAGCACTTCTCCATCATAGCATGTCCTGCTTTGAGTCCCAGGTTCAGGTTTTGACCTCCATATACTGACCAATTGCCGCTGATGATTGACATGACATTGACCAAAGTCCATACTTGACTTGCCCAAAAACTATATTTTGACATCATTTTAACAAGGTTTAGACTCTTTTAAGCAAAATGCCTTAATGAAGCAAAAAATTTGGTTTGGGTACAACAAATGGTTTATAAAACTAAAAGCTACAGTTGGTTATGAACTACTAATCCATTAAATAAGAAATAAATAGAATATATATTGATAGCAATGGAAATATAAGATAATTATATTTTGAAGTAAAGAGAGAGAGAGAGGGTTAAGAGATAGTACAGTCTGAAGGCTTCTTGCTGGAATGCTTGAAGCAAGTCTCAGTCTTTGAGGGAAAGAGAAACATCATCAAGGGATTTTCCGCCCAACCAAAGACCTACTGGTCTCCCGTGTTTCTTCAACTGAAGAAACCCAACCCTTCACGAGGTGCAGTCTATAAAGGATTCCCAATTACCATCTTGCCATCTGAGTCTGGTGTCAAGAATCTATACTACCCTAGTCGATCTTTCTCTATAGGTTCTCCTAACTAGAAGGATCACTCTAACCAGGGGTATATCTGATTCTTGATGGCTGACTGTTGCTTATTCTAAGCATCATAACCTTGGCCAAGGATTTTTTTTAGATTATGAGCATGTTTCTTGTGCCATCAACTCTCTCACCCTTACTCGACATTAATATATATTTGACTCTTGAGTTTATGATATTAGTGACTCAACTCAAAATTCGTTCCTCTTCAATCAGGAATAATATTTTCATTTCTTACTCACAAGAGGAGGTATGATAGTCTTTGTTGATGTTGAAAGAATACTTCAGTTCTAAATATATTTCAACTAATTGTCATTGATAAAAAGGTTAATGAATTGACCCAATTCGAGAACTAAGAAAACAGAGTAAGGTTTTTATCTCAAGTATTACAGTGGTGGAGAAAGACGCAAAATATCTCGATTTCAAGATCAGGTGACCACGTTTGGTTTGAAAGGTAAGGAAGAAATTATTCACTAGACAGGCACTGGGGTTTTGCAAGAAATTCAATTTCAATAATCAACATGTAGGATGTGATTCCAAATGAAAGCACCAACATTACACATCGACTTCATTAACAAAGTAATGGATTATTCTTTAATTAAGATTTAACAAATTTAAAGACAATCAAAGTACGTGCCTGGATATGCAGAATTGAAATTCAATAGTTCTCTTGGCGTTTTCTCCCTGCGATCTAGATGATGTCTACAGATGTTTCGATGATTCTTCACTGACTAGAAGAGTGATACTGTGGCGGACTTACTCCAGAATGTAGATTGTTTTTCCCACCCCTGAGAATTAAGTGACATATAAATGAGGATGGCACTTGGCCATGGTAACACTTGACAGAAATACAAAACCCAAAAATGCCGATCCCCAGAGAGAGAGAGAGAGTGAGAGAGTGAGAGAGAGCGAAGATAAGAAGAATGCTATCCTATATTCTACGCGAGCCAAGACTCCAAGAAAAACGTTCACATGCGTTCCTTCTTGGGTGTTCTTCAAGACATGGAGGACGAGGTGGCGAGGGGTTACCACCACCCAACTCAAACGAACATTTTCAACCCATAATCATGACTTAAAGTTATATTAATATTGGCAATAATATTTAATTCAATTCTTACACCAAGGTGCGCTTAAGAGCTAAATACGTGACCAACAAAAGAATAACGATGATGCCCTTTTAAGTTGACTTGTTTCGCTCTTACACCAAAGTTGAAGTCAATTACTTGTTTTTAAAATTATTTAATAAGTGCGATAGTATCACAAGGTTACGACTACCACGTTAGCAACCTTACACCAAACTTGTGACTTGTGGTAATTGGTTCTTTTATAGACTGCGACCTCTCCTTGATGATATTTCCCTTTCCCTCGAGGTGTTGACAATCTTGCATCCACTTGGTAAAGAAATAGGGTTAGACCGTTCTCTGTTTCCTTTTAAAAATAAAAACACATCAACACATTCACATGTATAAATATAAAGAAATCATTCATAATTGCAGTTATATCAAATGAATTAAAAATTCTTTTCCCAATTTTCACATTCTCATGAAAGGTAGTTGATTACAACTAACATAACGACCATATCATTACTGCCATAATCTTGTTCAAGACAAAATGGATGTAACACACTTCTCCCCTTAAGAATCATCATCCTCGATGATTATTTATTCATAGGTTCAGGTCTAAAACTATAAATATATATAGAGTTCTTAATTGTTCATAAAAAGATAAGGAAACTTTTGAAGGATTTCATCATAATCCTCCCATGTAGCATTTTCCTCTGAATACTGGTCCCACTAGACCTTGCATTGTGTTACCTCACGGTTACGTAAGTGTAGCTTACGTACCTCAAGCACTCTGAGTGCCTCGATTGTAATCACCCCAGAATCCTGCACCTGCAAGGAATTCCAGTCAATCATATGGTCAAATTTTGCATAATACCTCTTAAGATAGGAGACATGAAATACATCGTGCAATCTGGCGAGAGTCAGAGGTAGAGCAATTCTGTATGTAAGAGTGGTGCGTAAAAGTTGAAACCTCGCTTCTATGGCCCTTTACATAATTGTTCGGAGGATAGGTGAAGTGGCTTATGAGTTAGAATTTCCATAGAGTAGTAGGATTCATAATGTGTTTCTTGCCTTAAAAGGGCATTGGGGTAGCACATCACATCATCACTTGAGCTTCCACCTTTAGATGAGGAGGGCAGATTGGTTCTAGTTCCTGATGAGGTTTTGGATGTTAGGGAATAGAAATTGAGAAGCAAAGTGATTAAGGAGTATCTCATTAGATGGAGAGATTTGCCCATTGACGATGCCACTTGGGAGGGTGAACAGATTTTGTAGCATCTCAATCTGCAATTGCTTGAGGGCAGGCAATTTTGGGAAGGGAGGATTGTAATGCCCCCTTACAAGTAGTCAGAGATGATCACTTAGCCTATTTTATTCCTGTAGGCTATAGTTAGGCAATAGGGGAATAAATTAAATTAATTATTTAAAGTTGTCCAATAAATTAACATTTTACGGATAACATAATTTAATTAGTTTAATAAAGTGACTGAAGTAAAAATTATAAGAAATATTAAAAGAGTCACTTTATTATTTGAGCTTAATGAATTTTTAAAAGGTGGGAATTTGAAAATGCCTCTAGGAAAGTTCCTTAGATTTAATGAAAGAAGATTTTGGAGCTCATTTGGGATATGCTGGATTTTTATTTTTCTATTGTGGATTTTGAGAGCTTCTGGTGAAGTGAAACCCTAGGATGAAAACCCTAAGGGTAAACCAATTTTGGAAGTGGAAGACCTATCCTAGCTGGTTGCAGGTGGAGCCACTCATGTTTCATGCTCAGAGTTAACAATTGTAGATTACAAAATTTGTGAAGTTTTGTTTCAAGACAAATTTTGGAGTTCAAATGGTTTGGAGAATGCAATGGGATAGCTAAGTATATTGTTATTATTTTATTATTGCACATTTATCCTAGCCGTACAACTTCAAATATTGCAGCTGTACCATATATAATTTTAGAGCTCGAAATGGTTGATGAAACTGTCTAAGGCATTTCATAGCCTTTTTATACTCTAGCACAGCCTTTAAAGAATCCGTACACTTCCTATTTGAAGCCGCAACATTTAAAGAGGAGCCATACACTCTAAAAGGGAATTGCATCATCAACAAAAAGGAGCCATACCAATATGGAAGCTGGTGTGGAGTTTGAAGCAGTCCAAAAGGGTCAAAATTAGTCAACAAAAAGGAATCGACCAGCTACAGACCTTCCTTTCTAGCCGTTGTATAGTCTCCTTGGAGCCGTACTATTGTATGCGACTGCCGTATCAAGGCTTGGACCAACCGTAAATATTGGAGTCCAAGAGAAAAGAAGGATTTAGAAGTGTTGTTGCTCTTTCAGGTCAACATTATGAAAATATTAAAGTTGTAAACCTATTTCATGGTGATTTTTGTGAAATTTCCGATTATGATATTTGTATCAGCTAAGCACATATAAATAAATTAAGCTTCCTATTCAATATTTTATATGGTAAATTTATTGTGAATGATATACTTTGCATTAGTGGAAGTGGAAAATGAGAATATATATATCAGACATATACCTGTAAAACAAGCTGAAATATAACTTGGAAGAACATACCTGTGAACTATTTGATGAAATGCTCGAGTTGTATAACTTGTGAAAATTGCAAATTCTTGTCAAAAAATTGGTAAGGGATTTTACATGAGCTTATTGATCTCTCTTGGTAGTCCAAACATGTACTATTTGTCATTCTTCTTGCAAACCATACAATATGAGAAGAGTATGCACTTTGAGTACGCCAAATGGTACCTACCTCGAGCAATTTCCTAGACCACATGTTCAATCTCATGTTTTTGTATACACGTGTGCCCACAATGCTTAATGTTGTGTGGCTGGCTCCTTGAAATGAGTTGGATAGCATGATTGTGAACCCTTTTTGGGAAGGTCCTAAGGCATATCTTCAAATACTATAGAGTCTGTCAAGAGTAGACTAAATATTTTCTGGTAGATGTATCAAGTATTGTTGAACACCTGGTGCAAACAATTGTGCCAAGAATTCAAAAAGATCCTTTCTGAGCACTTTTGTCATATGTTCAGAGCTAACCATTTGTGGAAACTTTGCTTGCAACCTACAAAGTTTAAATGTTTTCTCTTTTGAGTAACACCTCATGAAAAGGTTTTAGGAGTTCATTTCAATTACCCTTAGGAGTGGTGAGCCATTGGAATCCCAACATCACATCTGCTCTTCCCATGAAAATAGAAAACACAAGGCTCTTCAACAAATGATCACCCACTACTATGTTAATGTTGTGGCACTTATTTGAACAACCAAGTGTACAAACTTTTTCTATGACAACTTGAAAGTTTGGGGCCAGATATATAAAGCAGTTTAGATGTGCTGCTTGTTTTCTATCAATGAAGTTATGGGAGCTACTGAATCAATCAACATTGTTACTTGTTACTTTCTTAAGAATCCTATGACCTTGAGGGTTTGTGGGGTGGTGTAGTGACACACAAAATCAAATCCTCAATTGTTTTTTAAGGGGTGCAACTTGTGTTCAAAGCACATAGTGGGTCTTGCAAATCAAGGTCATCTTCAATGAACTCCAAAGATACTTATATACATATAGGGAAACATATTAAACTCTTATGTTTTATAGGAATCACATGCTTATCAGTGGACCTGGTCAGAATTGACTTTGATGTGTGAAACACTACATGTCCTTGAGTTAATAGCTACAACTAATTAACACACCCTCTAGAGTACAACATCTATCTAGTGTCACTTGACCAAATGTGGTTCAAGTAGTTGTGAAGTGTTACTTGATTGATCCAAAACAAATATAGTAGCCGAGTGCCATTCATCCGATGATAGCACCTTGCATTGGTTCAAGTGTCACTTGACTAGGTTCAATGCTCATTCATGAATCTGGTGTCACTTGATTATCATGATGATCCTTATTGCCTCAAGTGTCACTTGAGCAATGTTGCACATGAAGGCTAGAAGACTTCTTTTGATAGTTAATGCCCAAATTCTGTCAATAAAGGACTGCATTACAGCCCCATTTGAGACTGTGTCACAGCCCTTACATTTTGACATTTTATTTTTGGTCTCTTTCACCATAACCTTTTGGTTTGTGTTTCCCAACTGCAGGGTGCCAAAGGATCAGGTTAACAATTTAAGGGTTTAGAGTTAAGTGGTGAGTTTTTAGGTTCCTTTACTGTTTAGGGTTTGCTTGGCAGTTGGTGTTTTGTTTGCTAATTTAAGTAGAGTCAAATAACTTTTTCTAAAGTTTCTTTGTTCACAGTTGGTGTGTTAATTAGAATAGATTTGCTTTAAAGTTTATTTGTTCCCAACTTTTCAGTAGTCTTAAGGTATTTCGCTTTAAAGCTCGCTTTTTGTGATAAAATAAGATTATTCTAAATTCTTAGGGATTGGGCATTTGTAACCTATAAGTAAGTGTTTTGAGCACATAAACTCTAGAGAGAGTAGTTGATGCTACACTTATGTTGTATAAATTGTTGTTCAGCTGGTTTACTTTGTTTTTGATTCTTTTGATTAAATTGAAACTAACTTTTCCAAGCTTTGTATTGCTGTTGTTTATTCACTAAGTAGTAGCCTTATATTTGACTTAGCAATTTATTTCTTAAATTGTGTGTTTGTTCCTTGTTCAAGTTTAATTCTTTTAGAATCTTGTTTGCACTAAATAGTTGGTATTTGGTCTAGCTAGCCAGAAAGGCATAATCTAGATTAGCTATTTCATTCTTTATAATATATAAATCTCATTTGCAAGTGAAGACTACTAACAGTCAGGTGTGTGTATTCAAGGCATAAACATAGGCATTTAATCATTTTCATTTATGTGAAATTCCCTTAGTGAAACTTCTATAGTATGCTTATCTATATATCTTGTCTATACTTTTTAGTCTAAGATTAGTTTAGCTTACCTTCAGATTTAGTTTAAATTTTATGGAGCTCACCCTCCTGATTTGAAGGCAGGTTTATTCTCGCATAATGTTTCATTTTGTTTTGTCTTGCAAAAGACAAATTCATTAAGACACTAACACAATGTTCATTGAAGGAGGAGGATACATTTTAGAGCCTACAAGAATTTTTGATGTACCCAAAACATTTAGGTAAATTTATCATTGTAGAAAATTTCAGAGGCCATTCTAATGAACTGCAAAATATAGGTCTAACCGCTGATGCATGATGCTTGTGTAACAAGGATATCTGCCATATTTTTTTCCATGTTCAACATCCACCAAAGAAAGTTGGATCTTGTTTCCTAATCAAAACAAGACTAGCAGTATTCATTGAAGAAGTGTGAGTTATGTTAGACTCCAAAGGCAATTTTGATTTGCACTGAAATATTAAGGTAACTCCAAAAGCAATTTTGATTTGCACTGAAATATTAAGGTAAATATATCATTTTAGAAAATCTCATTAAGTGGAAGAATTGCTGTAAGAAATCTTGTTAGTTTAACGAGTCATTGTGAAACCAATGCCCTTCCTCTCAACTATAACAACAGCAAGAACCGTAGCCATACCAAGCATCTTCTACATAAAATCCTTTCCTGATTTGTATCTCTTCTTCCTTTATCTTCTTTATTAAATCAATTTGTACTTACTAATTTGCCTATATTACTTATCTCTGTATGGGATGTGTGTTAGAGCATGTGTCTGGAATTTTGGGGATCCGTACTTATTCATTGGTACTATTTGGTTGTTTAAGCATTTTATTTCCAATTATGGGGCTAGTTTCTTTTATTATATACTTCTTCAGACTCTGTTTGATTCAAAATGCTCTATTTGAGTAATTATAAAGCATCTGGATAAACAGTTATTCAAAGGTGTGTAGAAATAATCATTGCAGGTTGTAACAGATTTGAAACAATCAGCCAATGCCTCTTCCAGCATACTGCAATTAATTTGTTTATTAAGGAAGTTGTGTAATCATCCTAAACTTGTGGATAAAACTTTCGTTGAAGTAATGGGTAGTACGGGTGGTTCTAATACTTTAGAAAGTTTGGAAGATACTACTGGAAAAGGAGGATGCCAGAAGCTGAAATTGCAATACAGGTAAGGCTTTTGAGAATCTCTCTCCCTCTCTCTCTCTCTCACACACACACACACACACATACACACATGTGCACAAACACATCCCTCCCCTCTCTCCATCCTTCCTACTGCTGCTCTCAACCCCTCTGCTTCTCCCCCTCATCTGTCTTGTCCTTATTACAAATTTTCATATAGTCATATCTTGCTAATATTGTTTTCGAAGTGTTGGCATTTTCCTCTTATCTTTTCATTACTTATGGTTACCTTGAAATTGTTTGATTCATTGTAGGTTTGAACCTGGAGATAGCAGCTTGTCAGGAAAGCTTCATTGCTTAGATTCATTGCTCTCTTGTGTTTTTCAATCATCTTCTAGTACAAGGGATAGGGTGGTCATAATTTCCAATTTCACTCAGACCCTTGATATTATTCAGGTTGGAATGCTTGATTCAGTTTTTTTTCTAAATTGATTGGAGTCAAACTATTCTACAAAGTTGTTATAACTAATCCCTCATTTTGAAAATGTTACGGTCTGTGTGATCACTTAAACTATTCTACAAAGTTGTTTTTAGTAATGCCTCATTTTGGAAATTTTAGGGTCTATGTGATCATCGATGCTGGAAATGGTTACGACTTGATGGAACAACAAACACTTCTTGCAGGCAGCAATTGGTTGATCATTTCAATAATGCATTAGGGGATGAGTTAGTATTCCTACTCTCATCCAAGGCAGGGGGCGTAGGGCTTAATCTTGTTGGAGCTAATCGGTATTTACTTTAATTTTTACTGCACTCTTTGTATTTCTGCCCCCTTTGAAATTGTAAAGAAGATATGCAAATAATTGAATTGCAAATATTAACTTGTAGCTTCTCTTAGAATTTATACAAGTGAAGAAATGACTTTCTTTGTCTACAAAATTAAAAGCTAATCTAATAAAGAAGATATAACTTGTGCAGATTTTACATAGCATGATTTAATTGAATGTATTTTTAACCTTGCAGTCATTTTATTACAACTAAATTTACCAACCCATTTCTTACTCATGTTTATGCACATTGAATATAATTTGAGAATGTAAATTTTACTTTGTAGAAACCCTAGTTTCCCCTAATCTTGAATCTGACTGAAGTTTTACGTTTTTTTGATGTTTTGGGTTTTTGAACTTTTTTTGACGTTTTTATGCCACAAATGAAATATGGCGATTTTGCATGTAATTGGAAATAAATTCAAATAACATATATAACTCTGGAAAAATGACAATAATTGTCTCAAACACTGAAGCCAGACAATATATTCTACTTCTGCAATGATTACAATGATACACCAAACACATGCAAGGTAAAAGGCAATAACATATTGAAACCTGGTTTTTCCTTATTTGATACAGCAATAAATGGATGGTACGGCTGCAGCAAGTAGCCTTCTCCCTCTGCCAAATGACTGTTGATGACTCTGGACAAGTAGGCGCCTCCAGTGATGAATGTATGAAGCTAATATTGAAGGCGTTCCTCAGATGATTGAAGAGTCACTTCTTTCCAAGCTAGTACGGCCTGGTAAACAGCAACTGTTAAAGAGCAGAAATCTGGTGCGGCTGTCATAAGATCTTGCTTCCTCTTTAATCTCTTGATCTCTAATGATGGCCAGAGATGTAGGCGCCCAAAACAGGTGATGACAAGCAATACCTAATGCAAGCTCTCTACTCAGAAGAAGAGATACACCTTTAATAAGATGGTACGGCCCTGGTACAATACAGAACTGTACGGCTGTGACTGCATTAAATGTATTTGTACGGATCCTTTAAGAATTAATCTCTAACCCTCTGGGATATGGTGCGCCCTTCTGACTGCCAATGAGAGAGATGTTTTTCTTTCTCTGAAACCCCAAGGATGGCTTTCTTCAATTAGTACGGCCAAGTACAAGAAAGTACGGCCTTCATTAATCAGCAGCAATAAATAAATAAAACACTTCCTCTGTCCTCTCTGTCTAATCTCTGAGGTATGATGTACCTCTGTGAAGGAAAGTCTCCTGAATAAATGACTAAGCTGAAGCTCTGCAAAATAAATAAACTCTGATAAGCTCTGTAATTTCTTCTGGATGAAGAAATCCCACGACTGGCAATAAATCAGATGTTATTTCACATCCTCTGAACTGCTTCGAAGGAGATGGCTCGTTCTCCGACGATTTCGAGATGAAACCCTAAAGTCTCAGTGCTCTGGCAATGACTTGATCAATTCCTGATTCAACAACTGTAATAATGGCTCACTTCCCAATGCAAAACCCCTTTATTGCACAAAAGTGCGATTTCCTTAATAATAGGGAAATTTAATATATTTCAACTTTTAATTCTTTTATTTGCAAAAGTCTCAGGCAAATATTAAATTATAAATTTAATATGCGAAATGGCCCCTTTCCTGATGTTGGGCGCACCCCTCAAAGCAGATGACTTAAGTTATAATTTTAAATTATAACTTTATATTATAAACATTAAATAATTAATATTTAATCAATATAATTAAATATTAATATCTTCCTCATAAATCATCCGATTACCGATCCGTCTGATGCTGACGAACTCAGAAGTGATTCCGGATGCTGCCAAGCCTCACTGCTAAAAATAGCAGTGGTCCCACTGCCTGCCAGGAACTGCTAAAAATAGCAATTCTGCAAAATGTCTCGAATGAGCCCGAACGAAGCCAATTGATCAAAACCGCGGCCGAGCTAAACTACTCTAACCACTCGGTCAGCCTCGAGGGTCTCATGATAGGCCAATCTCACGATCACGATGCTCGCCAAAAACGGGGACATGACAGTCCGCCCTCCCTAAAATTGCTTGACCCCAAGCAATCTCAACTGCAAACAAGCTCCAATCCTCGGAAGGCCCAAAAAGGAAACTGTGTAATGTCCCACACATCTCAAACTATCTCCTGTAGCATCATCAATCTCAACGGCGCAATTAATGCCTGGATCCCAAACCCAAAGTGAAAAACTGTCGTGACGGTCCTCCTCAGGCTGCCACTGCGCTCTACGGTCTCCAACTTCACCATGCTGAGGATAGTGAAGTGACCTATTGGGACCCATCCCATACTCGATGCCAAAGCTGTCGCCACCGGGATCCCAATACAATCTGAATCCACATCCATCCGTCATGCAGAGATAAAATCTCCTAGAAGCATCTACTGTCCTAAATCTCTCCCTTCCTTCTGCTAAATGCTCATGGATGTGATAACTGTCCAAACCATCATGCCAACTAACACCATAGTCGCCCTGTAACCATGTCCTCATACGAAAAATCTGCGACATAGAATTATCAAGCCCTGTCAAATACATATCGGCATGATAGATGACTGACTGCGGCCCCTGCAAGTAATACCCCACAAACTGCCGAGTCAAGTACCTGCATCCGCCAACCCCATCTTGTGAAGATGGTAACTCTGCACACAATAAGGAAATACTCCCCTCAACTGAACCGAGAGAATCACCCTGTGCGCCCGTATTGTGCATCGAATATGAATCATGTACCGGTGGATCAAAGACAAAACTGTAAGCACCCCTCACCGTGTACACCTCATTGAACTCCTCTGTGAGTTTGGTTTGGAATTGCGATGCACTGGAACAATCCCAAACACTACGATCATCACCCAACTCAGAACTAATGTCAAAAGTACGATCAGTGTCCAACTCGAAGAGTGGGTTATCATAGATCACCCCACCATCAAATTCAAACAATGGATTGTTTACAAACTGCACAATCACTCCATCCTGATCGGAATCATCCATCTCTGAATCGCTGAAATAATAAACTGTGTGGTACTCCTGACTAGGCTCAACCAACTGCCGATCGTAGTCAACTGTATCGGATGAAAAGATTGATTTGCTTCCAGGAGAGGGAAACAAATCATCACAAGTACCAATCTCCCAACTGGATGAGACTCTGAATATCTGCTGTGAAGATGGACAAGTATCAAGGGTTGTCACACAACTCTCCAGTGTATCAACAACCATGTCACAGGAACTATCAACGATCTGCCCTGCATCACCTATCGCGGGACTAGTCTCATGAGAACCAGGTGCAATGCGTGGCTCACTGCAACTCTCATCGAGTGCACTCATCCTATCTGTATCAACTGATCCTGTGACCGAGATGGAGGTAACCTCATCCTCAACATCTCCTACACTGCTATGAACCATGGGTGTATACTCCTCACCAACCACTGCCATGCAAGACTGCACGATGTCCAAAGGTGGTGAAGACTGTGCTAACCTCAACGCCACGGTAAGCCTCTCAATCTGTAACTGTGACTCCCGAAGAGCCAACTGGGTGCTCTGCAATGAATTCGCAGTCACCTCAAGCTCATGAGTGAGCTCATCGATCCGCTCCTCTTTTCCCCGCCATGCATCATAACAAAGGCAATCCCACTCGAGAAGGAAATCTCTGTCTGCTAGTAGTTTTAGATAGTTTTGTTTCATCGTTCCAATTGCTTCTCGGAGTGCATGTATCACTGCAAGGGAAAAACCTCTATCACTGTGCTCATCTGTCGAAGGACTCCTACTGTAGGTAGTCAACATCTGACGAGCAACGTCAAAATGCTCAAGGGCGGTAGTAATCATAGTGTCATCCACATGTAGTTGCCCAACCAAATGATGAGGATTCTGAAACTCACGACCCCCATACAAGATTTCCGGTTCACCATATGCACTATGATATGACGCTGATCCGTCATCACTCTCCTCATGATCTGCAGCATCGTGTGTGCTCTCAACCATGCACACCTCAACATCTAAGGTACTGCTGCTCTGTACCTCGAAGGATGGCTCAACTGGTACGGTAGAAGTTGCTGGTCTGACAGTATCCTCACACGCTTCTACTCCAACAGTGACTGCATGCTCATCCAACGCATGATCCTGGGATTCCGTGTCAACATACGAATCCTCTAGTTGGTTTTCAAAGGTCTGATCCGGAAAATCAGACTCGTCATAACATAAATCCTCAATACCAACTGCATCTGTAGTACCCAACTCTGGAATCTCTTCACGTGACGACTCCATAGAGTTACTTTGCACCTCTGAAACAGCTGTTATATCATGCTCACGCAAAGTTTCACCATCGCTGTTATAAAAATCAGAAGTGGCTTTTAGGGCAGAAATTTCTTGAGTTACCTCCTGCAAAGACGATGTAGGTAAGCCATTACCCGAAGTTGTGCTAGTGTGCTTATGGATCAAATAAGCACTTCGATCAAATTCATCACACAAATTTCTGCCTACTTCATAAGAGACTGAAGATATCAAATCACTCTCATGAAGAATTGTACAATCATCAGATGTAGATTCTCTATCTTTCCCAGGTGTAAACAACTCACGAGCTGTAGTGAGATATCTCTGTTTTTCGAACTCCGTCTTATGGCAAAGACTCGGGTGCACATCCACGTAACTCACGAAAGAAAGTTTCTCTTTAATCTTCTGAGGTAGATTGCTATACTCCCGAAACATGCTAATCACTTCTCCATCTGTGCTCTGCGGTGTCCTGTCAATGTTAATCCTCCCACTAATCTCAGGTGCTTCTAACTGCCACTCGTTGTTCGCTGCCCTGAGTGTGCTGGCGAACAAACCCTCATACCTTTCACCTGATATATCCTCAACGGGCTCCTGTCTCGTGAAGGTGGGCCTCGTAGGCCTATCCGCTGTCCGTGACACTGACCTAGGAGCTCTCCGCGAACCTGTAACACTTCTGTCATCGTCACGAGGTGGTGACGATCTCCTCGGAGTGTCCAGTCTCTGAAGTGCAACTGCCACCTGTTGTAATACACCATTTGACCGTCGTTGACCTGCACTAAGTTCTCTGAGTGCATGCAAGACCTCCGCACGGTTCTGATCTCTGTTATTGTAAGGAGTCTCTGTTCTAAGATCAACTGTTCTATCAGTCCTGTAATACCTGTCAGCCATGATTCCCGGCTGCCAGATCAAACCCTGGTGCCTGTCAACCAAAGTTCGCCTGAATAAATAAATACCTGGTAAAACCCTAACTGTTCCGGCTGCAGAAGACGGCTAAACCCTCAGGATGGCAGGATTTAGCTCTGATACCACTGTAGAAACCCTAGTTTCCCCTAATCTTGAATCTGACTGAAGTTTTACGTTTTTTTGATGTTTTGGGTTTTTGAACTTTTTTTGACGTTTTTATGCCACAAATGAAATATGGCGATTTTGCATGTAATTGGAAATAAATTCAAATAACATATATAACTCTGGAAAAATGACAATAATTGTCTCAAACACTGAAGCCAGACAATATATTCTACTTCTGCAATGATTACAATGATACACCAAACACATGCAAGGTAAAAGGCAATAACATATTGAAACCTGGTTTTTCCTTATTTGATACAGCAATAAATGGATGGTACGGCTGCAGCAAGTAGCCTTCTCCCTCTGCCAAATGACTGTTGATGACTCTGGACAAGTAGGCGCCTCCAGTGATGAATGTATGAAGCTAATATTGAAGGCGTTCCTCAGATGATTGAAGAGTCACTTCTTTCCAAGCTAGTACGGCCTGGTAAACAGCAACTGTTAAAGAGCAGAAATCTGGTGCGGCTGTCATAAGATCTTGCTTCCTCTTTAATCTCTTGATCTCTAATGATGGCCAGAGATGTAGGCGCCCAAAACAGGTGATGACAAGCAATACCTAATGCAAGCTCTCTACTCAGAAGAAGAGATACACCTTTAATAAGATGGTACGGCCCTGGTACAATACAGAACTGTACGGCTGTGACTGCATTAAATGTATTTGTACGGATCCTTTAAGAATTAATCTCTAACCCTCTGGGATATGGTGCGCCCTTCTGACTGCCAATGAGAGAGATGTTTTTCTTTCTCTGAAACCCCAAGGATGGCTTTCTTCAATTAGTACGGCCAAGTACAAGAAAGTACGGCCTTCATTAATCAGCAGCAATAAATAAATAAAACACTTCCTCTGTCCTCTCTGTCTAATCTCTGAGGTATGATGTACCTCTGTGAAGGAAAGTCTCCTGAATAAATGACTAAGCTGAAGCTCTGCAAAATAAATAAACTCTGATAAGCTCTGTAATTTCTTCTGGATGAAGAAATCCCACGACTGGCAATAAATCAGATGTTATTTCACATCCTCTGAACTGCTTCGAAGGAGATGGCTCGTTCTCCGACGATTTCGAGATGAAACCCTAAAGTCTCAGTGCTCTGGCAATGACTTGATCAATTCCTGATTCAACAACTGTAATAATGGCTCACTTCCCAATGCAAAACCCCTTTATTGCACAAAAGTGCGATTTCCTTAATAATAGGGAAATTTAATATATTTCAACTTTTAATTCTTTTATTTGCAAAAGTCTCAGGCAAATATTAAATTATAAATTTAATATGTGAAATGGCCCCTTTCCTGATGTTGGGCGCACCCCTCAAGGCAGATGACTTAAGTTATAATTTTAAATTATAACTTTATATTATAAACATTAAATAATTAATATTTAATCAATATAATTAAATATTAATATCTTCCTCATAAATCATCCGATTACCGATCCGTCTGATGCTGACGAACTCAGAAGTGATTCCGGATGCTGCCAAGCCATACTGCTAAAAATAGCAGGTCCACTCTGCCCCAGGAACTGCTAAAATAGCAATTCTGCAAAATGTCTGAATGAGCCCGAACGAAAGCCAATTGATCAAAACCAATCGGGGCTGAGCCAAGCGACCCTCTAACCACTCGATTAATACGAGGGTCTCATGATAGGCCAATCTCACGATCACGATGCTCGCCAAAAGCGGGGACATGACATACTTGCTACTACCTTTGAGCACGTCTCTTGCTTCATTTCATAAATGAGTCTCTTATCTCTTGGTTGTATGTAAAACACAATGATACACTCTTGTTGTTGCTTCCTAGTAAAGCTATGCCTATGCAATCAATATTTGTGCTATGATTGGTGATGTTGTTGATTAATTGAAAAACATTTTTTCTCACAGTGGAATTGATTAAATGAGAAATTTTACTCTACATTTTTCATACAAAGTACCAATCAACAATGAAGCCATCTATTCCTTTAAACACTTGATGATAGGCCCTTTGTAGGTGGGATCAGTTAGGCTATAGAGATTCCATGTGTACACAATCATGGGATGATGATACCAAGGTGCTTGTTTTCTTCCTCTACCCTGTTGGGGGCCGCAAAACTATTAGCCAAGATTTATTTCTGGTTATCATGCAAAAGGATCCCCATTTATAATGCTTGACAATTACCTTGCACAAACTCTTTTTCCTCTAGGGGTGGCAAAGAGTTGTGTGACTAACAAATAAAAATATTTCTTAAGATTGAAGAAGTGATTGATGATTAGTTGTAAGACCCTGCCCTACCCATCTCATATATTGGCTATGAGTGTAATGTCCCCATTTTTAGCCCTATGCTTTTCAGTGACCATTAGACTATTTTCCGAGGCTTGTAGGCTAGTCAGAGGCAGAATTAGGGTTTCCTATTTTCTAGGAGGTTTCCTTTTGAGTTTTTAGGGGTTGCATGCAGGAGTTTAGTAGAGTGTTTTTGGGGTCTTTCTGGGTTTTTAGAGGGCTTCAAAGGGGTGTGACATGCATTTCAATCAGAAGATATTTTTAGACTTACTATTTTTAGTAAGTTACGACGGCTGCCCGGTTTGTGCTCAAACAGAGTTTGTAGTCACTTACTATTTTTAGTAAGTGCAGTCTGGCAGCAGTTCAACACACGGTTTTTAATTCTAGTGGTGAGGCAGTTCTATTTTGGCAGTGGCTTCTCTAGCATTCTTGGAGCTCAAAAAAAGGAAAGTTTTATAACTTAAGTCGCATTATATTTCAATATTCCTTTTGGACCCCATGTCTAGGCATTATGACTTGAAGTTGTGTTTAAAAGGTGGACCTCATTCTGGATGCCTAAATTGGAGATTGAAATGTTTTAAGTTATATTTTATCCTAAGGTAAAGTGGGTGTGACGATTCTCAAGCAATGAGTTTAATATGTATTATTTTATTCCTCTTTTTTGGGCGTCCCTTTTTGGAGGGAAATGGAGTTTGAATTCCTGGGGTTGTAAATCTATAAATAGAGTGCTTTGCCTCTTCATTTGGTATCTCATTTTTATCATAATGAAGTGCTGCTAAATTTTATTTAGACTCTTGCTTCAAGGTTGAGATGCCTCCTAGTTTTCGAGTTTGAAAGACAACTCCTAGCTAATCAGTGACTGCTTCTTCACTCAGAGGTTGCAGATTGAGCTTCAATGGTGATGGCTACGTTGGCGATCTCAGTTTGGTGTGGCTTTGATGTTTCTTAGGAATATTTTTGGTATGCTCTTTGCTGTTTGGAGTTTTTGGAGTGTTATTTTCATGCTACTACAGACCCACGTTCATGCTCATACCGTTCCAGAGACTTGCAGATTTTTGTGGGTGTTGGTTTGTTTGGATCCTTGCTTCTGGGCGCCCCCTTGCCTAGAATCTCATATTTTTAGGAGAAGATCCTAAATTTTGCTGCTGGTCGCCCTCCTCAAGGTGCCATAACTCCTTGTTTTGGGTGCATTGGGATGCATGCAGAAAAATTAGAGCTGTTTGGAGGACTTTAGGTGCTTGGACTTGGATGCCTAGGTCTTAGGTGCCATTTGCATTTAGTTTGAGGTTATTTGGAGGAGTATCGAGGAAGTTATGAGTGTTTGATGGAGTTCCAGGGTTGCTGATCAGAAATTCAGAACGCTGCCATTTTATATCAGACCTGGTATTTTCAGTATTTTGTCTTCATTTCTTGATGCTTATCTTTGTGGAGATGATTTTCTAACTCTTGGGCTTTCATATTGCTAAAGTTGTCTCATGATCGATTGTATAAGACTCAATATTGTAATGCTATTTTCAGTAGTATTGATCAACTCTTTCATTTGTGTACTTGTGCTTTCATTCCCACTGAAAAGTGGAAGAGGCTGGCTTGCCACTTAAGCATTTTACATTTCATTTACTTTTCCTGTAGCCCATTGAAAAGTGGAAGAGGTTGGCTTGTTGTCAAAACATTTACATTTTCTATATTGACCGGCTTGCTGCCATTATCATTTGTACTTCCAGCATTTCCAGCATTTCAGTTTATTGCTAACAGATCCCCTTACACTGTATGCTCTCACCTTGTGCACTCCAGGAACAGGGTGATTAGAAAATGAAGGGTTGCATTCTAGCTTGTTATCTTTCTTGGGCTAATGTTAATGGGTGAAGTGTTGTGTGCTAAAATTCGGGAAAAAACTAAGGGAATATTTCAGTGGTATTAGAGCCAAAGTTCCTGCTAGCCTGTTGGGAGAACGGTAAAATTTAGAGTTATCACAATGGATTTTGGTAGAGTTGTAGAACAAATCAAGAGGCGGTATGAGCAAGAGGCTTGCCAAATATTTGAAGAGTATCAAGGCATGACAGATGGGTTTAAAAACACGGTTTCTTTTGACTCCTTGAATTTTGTTGTGATACTAAAACTTGGAAAAATGGGTATGGTCAAGTACATCAGAAGAAGGATGGAAGAAGAATCAGAACTTGCCATTGAAGAAGGGCCAGAGGTAGAAGAAGAAGTGCTTGTTTGTGGTTTGCAGCCCACAAGTAAGAACGTGGAAGACAAAAGTTAGTCAACAAGCTTTGATGATGGCACAAGCAAGGTGCACATGTCACATCAAGATGACCATGAGATTGAAGAGGATACCTTGACATATGAGGAGTGTGTGGTAGAGCCCCAAAACAATCTCTTAGACTTGCATGTAATTGGTAATGATGAGGATTGGTTTGGAAAAAAGAACAAAACAACAGTCTTGAATCCTAATTCAGATTCATCCAGTGATGGTTCTAAGACTAATGACTTCACGAAAGATTTTAGTAGAGCTATTGTGTGTGGGGAGTTATCACACGAAGAATGTATGACAAGAAACCAAGATGACCTCTTAGGTATGCATGCGACTACTAATGATGAGATTAGTAACATACCTATAGATGATGGGCTCATTGAAGGAAAATGGGATAGAGTTTTCAGAACAGCTAACATTGTGTTGGCGTTTAAATTCGCATCTTTGGAATGCGTATTTGAAACGGACAGCTATGCACAGATAAACTGCTCTTCAAATTAGGAGGGGAAGCTCCCTCTTGCTGATGGTGTTGAAAGAAAGTAAACTAAGAACTAAGTTGCCTATCTTTTTGATCAGCTTAGAGCACAAGGTTTATTAAACACAAACACCGCAGCTGAGATTTTCTGATTTAAGAACTTCAACTACGACTAACTTAAACTAAAGACGTTTCTAACTGCTCAAGTAATAAGCAGAGGAAAAGAAACTAGAAATGAACAAGGTTGATTCTCTGACAAAATGCTTCAATAAACTCTTTTTCAACAAACATCTACACACTTCAATATAAGCTGAAATCAAGATCATAAAACCAGAACACAAATAACGGAAATCTGAGATGTTATATCAAGGCAAAGGAGGCTCATGATTTTATTACTCAAACTTCTGGAACAAAACTTACTTCTAACATGCCTGGAACAAGAAATTGCAGCTAAAGAGGCTTGCAATCTTGTTCTTACACAATACGAACATCAATTACAATAACTTCTTGTTGGCTAAAAGAGACTCAACAATTGGCTATCATAAAACAATTGAACAACACTTGAGTAACAAATAGAAGGCACAATAGGCTCAGCGTTTTGTTATCACTAGCATGGTTCCAACACAAAGTGAACTGACACTGAATAACAGCGTGCTGGCTAAAAGAGACTCAGCAATTTGCTATCACAATAACCGTTAAAGAAAACTAATGAGCAAAGGCTCTTATTTATAGGCAAGCAGAGGAGTAGGGAACCCTAAAATCTCCTTGCTTTCACAATCTAGAGCTTGCTCAACAAGCAAGCTTTATTTCTAAATCTAGAAAGAAGATAACATCCAACACCTAAGAAAGCAGAGAAAGCGGGAAACGCTAACTATTACATTTATCTTCTTTCTCTTCTGAAAGAATGGGTAAGAATTATTCCAAGAATAGAAAGAAAGCGGAAAGAAGCTTCTAGAAGAAAGCTGCTTTAAATCTCTATGACATCCGCTAAAAAGTAGGAAACTGTGTCCCGGTTCGGTGTATCTATGCCATCAATAGCAAAACACCGCTTTTCCAAAATATCTTCACCATCTGCAACTGACCTAAGGAAATCTTCGACCTCATTGGCCTCTTTCTCAAACTTTGCTGACATCATGGAAGTGTGACTTGGCAGAGTCTTATGTTTTTCTTTCATTCACTTCAGTACAATCTTCTTGTTGCATTTTTCCTTATGCATCTCCCATATCCTCTCACATTCGCCCTTTTGAGATAGTGACGCTTTCAGGCCAAGGGGGAATGGAAAAACACTTCTCGGTCATATCAGGCTTCAAATTGCAAATCAATCTGCCATCAATTGACTGAATCGACCTTGTAGCCGGGTTGTAATGCTTGATGCAAGCGATTACGAACTCAAACTCTGAACTGATATAGGGATAGACGCTGCTGCGAGGAGTCCAAAGTGTCCCAGGTTTCTGATTGAAGTGTTGCCTGCGCTCTCCAAAGCGTGTAGATCAAACACCGGCTTGATGTGATGCAAATCTGTCTCAGCTGTTTTGATGTAATCATGATAAAGAGTTGATCTAGTCTTGAAAACATTGGGAGTGTACTCCATTTCGGAAAACTTGAAGAATGACTGTAAACTTGCTTAGGTTCAGACAAGTTTTGAGCAACTTACTATTTTTAGAATGCTGATTTTCTTCGCTCCAACGGACAAATTTTTTGAAATTTTTTTCTGAGATATGGGTTTTGCTCAGAATTTCATTGCAAGACAACCCAGATCGTCCGTTTTCGAAAATTTGAATTTATACTGAAAAAGCAGCAAACCCTAATTTCTTCAATTTTTCACGAAAAAAACTGGCACCTGGGTTTTGTTTAGAATATGATTAGAAATGAACCCAGTTGATTAGATTTGCAAAACACTGATGGCTGATCGAAAAAGCAGCCAACCCTAGGATTTGAAATTTTCTTGAAAAAAGTTGTGATATGGGTTTTCTTCAGAAGACTGATTTGAGAAGACCCAGATGATTGAAAACTGAATGCACTGAGGATTTCACTGACATGCAAATGAAAAGCAGCTGCTGCAACTTGATGAAGTTCTTGAAAATTTTCTTCAAAAGAATGAGGTGATAAGATCCAGATGGCTGAAAATTTGAAAATCTTGTTCTTCTTCTTGAAAAATTTGATCTTCTAGATGAAAAAGCATGAAAAAGCAAGGGTTTATGTTGCTGATCTGAAAAATTTGATGAATAACCAGCAAACTGAGCTCTTGAATCTTGAAAAATTTCTTCAAACTTGCTGCTCCAACTTTCTCCTTTGGATGCTACCTTCAAAAATAATGAAAATTACATTGAAGAGAGGTGTTAAATAGACTTAGGGCTTGAATTAGGTTTGCTTTCTTTTGCTTTTATTTTCAAAACCCTAAAAACCTCGGATCATTGAACTTGGACGCCTTCTTCCTCTTTGCAATTTTGAAAATCTTGAAAATTCTACTAAGGCATGAGAAGTTGGGCGACCTTCTTGGCTAGGGGCGCCCACTTCAAGCAGTGTTAGTCATTTTTTGATATTTCCAACTTTTCACCATTTTGACACCCTACTTCGCCTTCGATTTCCAGCTTGCAGACTAATGTGATGAGCGAGCTGAATGATTCATCGCGGAGCTAGACCCTTTCTGAGAAGATTGTTTTGGAGGCCTCTTTGGCTAAAAACTTCATTTCGACCTTTGAATTCATGGGAGCCTTTCTTCTCCAGGGGCGCCCATTTTGTCCAGAGTTAGCCATTTTTATGATCTTCAATTTCTTTATTAACTCTTCTTCCACAGATGATCTTGTCAAATCTGGTGATCTAGGCATCGGATTGACTGATGGTTATGCTCGTTGCGAAGTTGAGAAGATCTTAAGAGGGGTCTTTTGGGAGAGACTTCATCAAACAGTTGGGTTTGGGCCTTCAAAAGCTTGGGCGTCCTTCTTGGCTGGGGGCGCCCAAACTCACCAGAGTTAGAATATTTTTCATTTTTTTCTGTTTGCTTCTGAATCTCAGTTTTTAGCTCTCATCAGACCCTCTGTTCAGCTTCTCGTATCTGGTGATTGCAATCTCAAATTGACGTGCTGAATATCTCGTTGGAGAGCTGGATCAATTGTGAAGAGATCATGTTAGAGCCACATATGCAAATTCATCTATTTAGGCCCTTGAAAACTTGGGCGGCTCTTCTCTCCTGGGGCGCCCAAACCTTCCAGACTTAGTCATTTTCATTTGATTTTCATCTTCAAGTTTGAAACCTTCATTCTGTATGTTCCACTTTGATCTGAATCTGCTGGAGATTGGACAGTCGGATGATCTGACGGAGACAGGTGTTGCAAAGCTGGTTGAATACTAAAGAGATCGAGCATATTCTCAAACCCTAACTGCTGAGTTAGGTGCTCCAAAAAACTGGGCGCCCTTCTTCACCAGGGGCGCCCAAAGTTCTTAGACTTAGTCAAATTTTAGTAATTTTCATTCTTTATCCTGGCTTCAGTTTGGATCTTCCTTGTTCAGCTTTGAATTCCGGGCGACTGGATGATCTGTTGACTACACAGTCGGACTCGCTGCGGAGCTGGAAGAGAACTGAGCAACTTTGGTTGGAGGCTCAAATCCTAATTTCATCATTTAATGCCCTAAAAAGATGGGTGCCTATTCTCACCTGGGGGGCCCAAGTCAACCAATGTTAGAAAATTTTCATAGTCTTCATCCTCTTTCTTTGTTCTTCGTGCTTCTTCACCATCTCGCCTTCTGTTCAATGCTTTGAATGTTGAATCTGACGTCTGGCAGCCGACTGACCTCCATTGATGACCTCGGAGCTCCTGATATGCTTATGAAAAAGCAGAATAGACCCACTAGGGAAAAACTGATTATTTTGAGATTCTGATTGCACAAGCCTGATATGGACGTATTTTGAGCCAATCAAAATCAGTTTGGACCCTAACGGACCAACTTTCTATTTTTAGAAAGTTTTGCCAGTATCCGTTTCAAAAGAAACCCAGAAGAACCCATAAAAAGTTACTATTTTTAGAAAATTTCTAAAAATAGCAGTTTTCCTAAAAAGTAGGGATGAAAAACTGAGATCTAGGTTTTGTAGGTTAAGCTGCTTTGAGTAGACCCAGATTGTCAGATTTTGAATGTTTTGCATTTTAACCCCTCATGCAAGACATGCACACCCAAATTTTGACTTTTTTAACTGATTTAACAAGACTTTTACTCATTTCTTCAAAATGTCTAAGTGTAACAAAAATTTTAATTTTGGGGTACAACACATTGATGATTCTTTACCTTATCATAGTGATGATGACATAGGTGATTTGGGTTTGGATTTCCAAACTATGGCTATGGAGAGAGATACTTATGTTGATATCAATATTAGTGAGTTGGGAAGTGACTTATTCAAAGAAACAACACCCCAAGAGGAGTACAGTGAGCACATTTCTTTTGATCAGAACAATT
>VDFB02138348.1:0-12350 GCA_007258455.2 Sequoia sempervirens
GTATTCATTACTCCAACTACTAGGGTTTTTCATGTGACATCTTTATTATCTTCATGACTATGGCTTTTAAATAGATCTCAGTTTTTGCATTAATCCTTTTCATGGTAACCCTTGAGTTCCATAATCCACCTTCAATCTCTTCTAAGAATGATGTCTTAAGCTAGACTGCATAGTATACATATAAAGCAAGTCCTTCATACCTGCCATTGTTCCAAACCACCGCTCACTACCTTGCTTAAAATGTTGCCTCCATAAGCACAATAGCATGTTTTAAAATCATGGTTGCCAGTGATTGACCATTAAGCTCACCACTTTCATCATGAAGATACAATGAGATTTTTGTCTTCAAACTCAAGGCACTATGGAAGATAACATTGTGAATTGTTAATGCGGTTTGATTTTCTTGCACATTTAGTGCTTTTCTAACTTCCTTTAAAACTGGGTATTGCACCCTCAACTGTAATCTCAAACAGCTCACTCACTATCACTTGAAGATTCCTTTCATGAGCATCCTTCTATAAAATCAAACTATACCCTATAGACTGCCTACTTATTATAGGGGACTCATTGTTTCATGGTATTGTAGTTCTTAAGATCCTTCAACCTTATTGACACTACTTCACAGTCCACAAAGTATTATTCACTATTCTCCCATCTTTGATGAGTCTCAAAACACTGCTCAAACATGCAATCCACTACCTCCATTATACATTAATGGCTAAGAAGAAACATTGAACCTATGATTACCACTGTTACTTCATTTGGAAAGTCATTCCTTGATTGCATTTTCCTTGTCTAACACTACCAAAAAGGAATTTGAAACCCTTAAAAAGATTGACCAAGGGGGTAAAAGGAAACTCGCATTAAAATCTCCACTTTACTATACAAGTTGTGAGCTTTATTATCTTGTCCTTTGCTTCGGCCTCTTTTTGGTGTCACATCTCAAGTATTTGTCATTCTTCTGTAGATTGCATTTACAAATGTCACTAAGCTACGTAGTGTGCTTGTTATTGGCTAATCTTTAGATTGCCAAGATTTTGTTATTACCTACAATGTTTCAATCTTTCTGGTATTGCAACCTCACTAATCCACTATAGTTATTGTTTATGTTTATATGGAGGCCTAGGGTTTGTACCCTAATCATGCTCTTGCCAATGCTTCTATTATTTTTATTAGGGATCTCTCAATGTTGAGGGCCCTAGGGATAAACTCGTCATAAGAAGTGACACATTGCATCTTTAACTAAAAGGATAAATCTGTATTGACATTAGCGATGATGATTTTGACTTGTTGCTCCTTAGGAATAGGTCACTTGCTCTTACTAGCTCGCTACCTCCATTGTAGGAATTTTGTGATCAAATTCAATATTTTTTGATTTTAGGAGTCTTCAGTTTGGAAATCATAGTAAAATCAGAATTTAATAAGTTTGGAATTAGCATTTTAAAGTTTTTTTTGGGGTCATTAACTTCAGACTATCTTCTCTTTTGCAGGGGTGGTTGCATGCCAAATTTTTTTGGTGTAAAATATCGGAATTATTAGATTATGTTACTTGTCTATAAATAAAAATTATTGGAGTGTGAGTTTGATATTTTTTGAAGATCTAAATAGTCAAGCTTGGTAAAGAAAAATCATGTCAGATAATATTAGTCTAGAACAAAATGAAGAGACACTTGATAGATTGTGGGCTATATTGAAAAGAAAGGGTGATGGGAAATGTTATTGTCCTTGCAATAATTGCAAGGGCTTAAAGATGAGACAACTTTTAATCACAACAAGCATTGTAGGCAACATGGTCCGCGTTGAAGGGGAATGATTATAGATCCATTGGTAAGATTTTGTTCATTATATGTGTTTATTGATTGAATTTGTAAATGTTTATATCATTTTAACATTTTATATATATATATATAATCACTTGATCATGATCATGGTTTATTTGTGTCTATCATTATTATAAGGTGGGGTGCCCTAGGGCAGATGATATAGATTATCATGGCCCGAAGAATGTGGTTTTGTAAGCAGACGAACATGGAGCTGTGAATATCAAAGATAAAGTTAATGATCTATGGAAGAGATGATCATGTGCGAAAACACAGTTGAAGATGATGGTATGAATACATTGATCCATGACATTTAGTGGCAAAGCTAATCATGATGATCAAGATGACTTTGATGATGTTCATGATTTACCTGTATTTGAGAAGGCATACAAGCCCCTTTATGAAGGTTCCCAAACAACTCTTCTCTCTGCTGTATTTTTGTTGTTGAACTTGAAGGTTATGAATGGTTTATTAAATATAGCAATCTCACAGATGTTAACGTATGTCATATATGTCATTTTTTTTTCATCTATTTTAATTGTTGTTAGTTCATCACTAGTAAATAAAGGATGAAATATTTACCATTAATATTCTTTATATGAACAAATTATTTTTTGTTGTAGATTGATTGGTGAAATTTTTTTACCACCATCAAATATTTTACATCGCTCATACCGAGATTTATGTGCCATTATGAAAGATATCGGAATGGAGTATCAAGCAATAGATGCATGTCCCAATGATCATATTATATATCATAAACAACAGGAATTTGCAATAGAATGCCCGAAATGTCATATCAGTAGATATCAAACAGATCAACTAAAAAAAAAGGTGCCTCACAAGGTTCTTTGTTATATTCCTATTATTCCACATATGCAACGATTATTTCGGTACAAAAGCTTAGCGCAATTTATGGATTACCATGCATAGAATAGAAGTGGAGATGACATTCTTCGAATGCTTGTGGATGGTTATGCATTTAGGGACATGGAGGAAAAATGGCCACACTTTAAAAAATAACCTCGTAATCTCAGGCTTTCATTGGGAGCGGATGGTGTCAATCCATTTGGAGAGCTGGGATCTATTTACTCGGTGTGGCATGTTTTTGTTATCAGCAATAACATTCCTCCATGGACGTCAATAAAGAGGGAGCACATAATGTTGTCAATGATTGTTAAGGTATTTGTTTACATCAATTTTCTTTAATGTAGTAACGTCTCATTTGTCTTATTTGTTTGCATAATGACATATTTTTTCATTCAATAGTCTGTACATTGTTTTATATATATTGCAGTAAAATGGATTTATAATAATTATGCTTAATGTTTATAGTACCGTTTCAATTGGGTAAGTACCAAGTTAAAGATATGAATGTATATATTGAGCCTCTTATCGACAAGTTACTAAAGTTATGGAATGACGTTACTATGTATGACGTTTGTAGACCAATAGGACAAAAATAATTTCAATTCCATGCAATGCTTGTATGGACAATTCATGATGCCCCAGGGCTAACACATTTTGTGGTATGTTATAACGTTCGACTACACTTTAACAATATTTAATTTGATGAAGTAGATATCATGCATGTTTTTAAAATAATCTATTCATTATATATAATTATAAAAATTGACATATTTAATCCAATTATATATGATCTTGCAGGTCTTCAAACAAAGGGAAAATTTGCATGTCCAATTTATGGTCCAAAGATGAAATCTCGCCGTTCAACAGGTTTAGGAAAGTAGGTGTTTGATGAGTATAGGCACTTCCTCCATAGAAATCATAAGTATCGAACCTCTTGAAAAACATATTTTCCAATGGGAAGAGGAGACTACATCAAACCGCAAAGAATGACACCTACGCCTATGGAAGTTGGAATATAATAGAATTAATCGTCAAGGTTATACATGGGATCAAATTGTTTATCTATCATATATGATATGTTTTGAATTTATATTTTTATATTGTGTTGTGTTTACTCATGTTGTAATTGACAATGATTGTCGTTGTTAATTTGTTTAACTTATATGCTTCATGAAGGTCGTCAAGGCATTAATGGCTGGCTTCCACAGGGACTTAAAAGTTATCCCAGACAATTTAGTAGGTTGCCCTACTATGAGCAGCTACAAATTGTGCATTTGTTTGATACAATGCATATCGGAAAGAATATAACAGAAACATTATGGAAAATATTGGATGGAAGGCATGACAAAGAAAAAATTGTCAAAATTTGTAGTGACATTCAAGAAGCTAATCATGCAATGAAAAATGTCATTCAATTGAATAGTGATGGAGACCAAATTAATATAAGTGCCCTTCCTTGGTTGTTAACAGAGCAGCAAATCAATGCTATAAAAGAAGTCATATGAAAAGGTCCCTAGAGCTTCCACGAGTTCTTTAGCGAACATAAAACAATAATAACAAAGAAAGGTGAATTTGGGTCAGGGATGAAAATGCATCATTGGCATACCTTCATTAAGGTAATTATTCTGGTATATTATATACACTTGTATAATGCATGTAATTTTTAGTGTATTGTGTTTACTACTTTTGGAAAAATAATGAAAAGATCATTTTATAATTGTTGCAGTACGTTCTACCTCTATCTCTCCCAGACAACTTTGACAACAATGTCAAGTAAGTTATATATAATCTTAGAAAATATATGAGGTAAGTAGTGAGATTTTTTCAATTCGTTGTATACATCTTATAATTTCTATTTGTTTTACTTGTTATGTAATATACTGTATATTTTTGTTAAATCTCGTTAATATATTTGCGCTTTGAATCACTTGTAGATGGCTATCATCTACAGAAATCCATAAAGAAGATATAAATCATTGGAAGAGAAAAATTCCTCGTCTAATGTGTGAAATGCAAAAGTGTCTACCTTTGACATTTTTCAATGCACAAGAACACTACCTCATACACCAAGTTGAGGAGATTGAATTGTGTGGACCTATACATACAAGGTCAATGTGGATGGTTGAGAGGCACTTGAAATTTTTGAAGGCTTTGGTTAGACAAAGAGCACATCCTGAGGGTTCTATGGTGGAGGGATATATGGTATACCAGACCATGGTGTACATTAGTGAATATCTTCCTAAGTTTGCAATAAAGATCCATGTAGATCGCATTTGGGATCCCAACTCCATTAACAAATTCGAAGGGGAGTACCTGATGGGGAAAGGTAGATTGAGGAAAGTGAGAGGTAATTATAAGATGGTCATAGAGATTAATTGGAATACATTTTACATATGGTTTTTATGTATATTGTACTTATTTAATTTTTAATCTTCAATATACATCAATTATAAATTAAGGTCGTATACTGTGGTATTTAGCTAATTATACGTCGTTTGTGAATTTCAAATTTATTTGATACAGTTGGTCGAGAGTGGGATGCACTACATTTGTACATTGCCAACAATCTTGATTGGATGATGGTATGGATTGAACGATGTCAACAATTTGGTCGTGCATTAACATGGGAAGGTGTGGCTTCATTGGTTAAAGAAGCTCATCGCAATGGAGATTCCAATGTTGTACAAAGGGAAATTGATTTAACATATGGTTTAAGAGATAAACAAGTACGTATAAATATATTAATCACCCATATTATTTAATTATTTTCAATTATATTGATGTATATATGTGTTGAGATTGTTTTCTTTGCATACATTCGGCTAAGAATAAATATGTTTATCAACTGACGATATTGCAATAATTTTTACATGTTTGACATATTGCAGGTGAAACACCACAAGGCTATGTGATGCAATGGTTGTAAATTTTGAATCAAAATGTTGGATGACATGAAGAAAACTTGTGATTCTGGTATAACTGCAATCTTTCAGGTGACTAATGTTTCATCTAGGAGCGACATACATCCAGAAGTCTCAGAAAATCGATACTATGGGATTTTGGATGATATACTTGAGTGTGACTTCTTAAATCCTTCCATTAATTCTTGTTCGTCATCCTATGGGTACAAGCTACTTTATTGAATGAAAATGATCCCGAGAACCGCTATTGAACATGATAATGGATTTACCATGGTTAATAAGGGTTGATCGAAATGTTTAAATGAGCCCTATGTTCTTCAAATAATGTGAGGTGTATTTCATTTAGAGGTTCCCAAGTAAACCGGGTTGGTCATTTGTTGTTAGACACATGATCCAAGAGGAAGCCAGAAGTATAATGTGGTGGAAGAAGAAGATACTAAAGAACCAGAAGATGATGTAGATGATGATCAAGATCAACAGTTAGTTGATGATGTCCCTGACAAAGATGTTGAAGAGGAGGAACTAGATCATGATGATGTAGGAGCTAATGTTCATGAAGATGATATCTGTGTGGATGATGACATTATCGAAACTAATATCGATGATGATGATGATGATATGACCAATCCTTACAATGTCGAATCTAGATCAGATAATACAAACAGAGAGTTGGATGAAGAAGAAGATCAATGACATTGAAATTTATGAGTTATGCGATTATATTATCTATTTGATATTAATTTCTTGATAGAATTATATTTGACTTATGTGGTTACATAATTAATTCATGATGTTTTTAATTTTTATGGAATTACATAATTAATTTAATGATGTACTTTTTAATGTTTGAAAGGTCAAAAAATTAAAACATTTCAATAGTGATGTTAACAACCTTGAAATTAGTGTGTTTTATGTTTCATGTGATCATAAAAGATTAAAAAGTCATTTGTAGAGGTGGTTGTTCAATTGTTGACGTGTAAAGGCTTTTAAAAGGAATAAATTGATCATTGTAATGGTTGTTGATGGTTGAGGATTTAAAATACAAAGACATTCAAAAATCTATGTTTTTCTTCAAAATTTCTATATTTTTCTTGTTATGCAGCACTATACGGTCACATGCAGCCATATTTTGATGTGAAATCAATTCCAGATCGTGAAGACATGTGTTAGCTTTTATTTGAATCTGATTTGAGGGCTTAAGACATTGATTTGAGTTAGAAAGCTTCATTTCTTTGCATATAGCTCAGTTACCCTATTTTTGAGGGTTTTGTAGTCCAAACATGATATAAAGGGGCTCTTACAATTTTTGTGATTATTGTAGCTTGTGTAAGAGGCCCCATGGATATTGTTGTAATTATAGAATGCATGAATAGGGCGTAGGATGAGAAATAAAGAAGGTATAGCTGCTGTACTCAAGAGTTTTGTGAAGAAAAGCATGTGAAATGAGAGGTTCAAGCCTAGGTCTCAACAAAACATGTATGGGAGATTTGATTTTATAAATTTTTATCCATGTGTAGACCTAATGGGTTGTTTCTAAACACTGAATATAAATCACACACACACACACACACACACACACACACATATATATATGTATGTATGTATGTATGTATGTATATGTATTTTTAAATTTAAATGTAAATGTAATTACTGGATGCTCTCCTAGAACAATAAATGCAACATATCATTAAATAAATCTATATCTATGCATATAAATGTGTATTTCTAAATGCAAATGTAAATGCAAAGAGCACATGATTTTGTAGTGTTATAGATACAACATATCTATAAATTAATATAATTGAAATTCTAAAGTCTTCAACACATATAATATGAAATTGATCAAACTATTAAACTACATGAGAAATAAATGAAAATAGTAAATGCATATGTATGTATTTGTAAATGTAAGTGTAGAATAAATAAGAATAATGAAAATTATAAAAGAATACAAGGAAAGGTCTTCTGCCTTCTTGGTAGTGATAACCTCCTCTACACACAACCCTTAAAAATTATGAATAGAGGAATATAATCTTTGAAGAACTCAAAGTTTATTCTCTCCTACTTGATGCAATTAGCCATTTTATCCTTACAAAAATTTATAGTGATTACTAGAGGCACATAGACCAATTCTTCATAATAGAAGAGTTTGATCATACTTTTCCAATGATGACATTATGAGAAAACCTTAGGTTAAATGAATAATTCCTAGCTAATTTCTTTAAATCATGTCCAATCGTATAAGAGAAGACTGCTACTATGTGTACTTGGATACCATGGAGAAAGGCTCTTTGGACTCTTTCATCAATCATCCTACCTTAAAACATACCAAAAGTCTTCTAGCAATTAGACATAGGAAGATTTAAGATGACTTAAAAAAATTTTATTGCCAAAGCATAAACTTATGATGACTTAACCAAGCCTAGTACACACTACCTCCCCGTTAACCACTTAGACATATGAAAATTAAATGTAAATTTGCTTCTATTTTTACACTATAACTAGGTTGGTCTTCTAATCTACCTATGGGATTGCCAATTCCAATCAAGGGCAGCTCGAAGGACCCAAACCAACTGACAAGGACTTTAAAAATCATCCTACACTTTGGGCTCTGCAAGACCTGGGAGGGTGATCCCTTAATGTATTTACAACCTCTGCACCAATATCATAAACAACATTAACACATAACAGATAATCCCATTGAATAGATCAACACAATAGGATAATATCGAATAAAATTGGTTGTTCACTGATAATATCAACTATGTGGAGCATGAGATAACTACAACACAATCAATAGTAAAATATAGTCATATATTTGCAATTTGTAGCAAGCTCTAGGCAAAGACAAAAAATTATTGAACTATACAAATAAGTACAACTTAGATCAGTGCCATATATCCATTGCAGGAGTCAAATTCATAAGCATCTAAAGGTTTATTAAAGATTTAATACATAACATATAACTTATAATATCCCTGATAATATTGCATTACAATTTCATTAGTATGCATTCTCACCCAATACTACTTATGAAATCCTTATACAGAATGTATCCGCCTATAATCCCATTCAAGCATTTTAATTAATTCCTTGAATTAAAGCTAAAATAAGGATTATACACACCACAATAGTGAGATGAATGAAACAACCCTTAGTCATCTTATTCAAAATTCGGATATGCATGTATAGTGGAGAGACATGAGTTTGAATTTAGCATTTCAACTCAAATGTTAGTACTATTATACAACATTAAATCCCCATGAATTCAAAACCGATTACAGAATAACTCAGAACCTAAATTGTATTTCTCTCTAAAACCATCAGACTTTATAATTTACTTTGCAACTTCACCTAGAATCGACCAAAAATTATCTAACTTGCTAACACGTACTTATGGTCTTGAAATCCTTCTTATAGAAAATGAAGGAGCAAACAAGCATCGGGCAGAAAGTACACATGTCACTAGCCAAATGAAGTATCTAGTGATATTCCAAAAATTGTTACAACAACCATCACCCTGGAGAATATTCTCGTTCATCATGTCAGCTGAGGAAAATTGAGGCAACAACAAAAAACCACAAGAAACCCATGCCGAGACCACCATCAAAGAAAAAATGGAGGCCATTGTAATTGCAACATCTGATTTACCACCCGTTAGTAATTTGTTCTTTTATTCCTCCTTAGTCAAATATTTATTTACCCACCTCTGATAGTCTTCATCAGTCGGCTAGTCAAAATTAATTACCTCATTCACCTTGGCATTATAAGGCGTGTATTTTAATGCTACCTGATTTGCATCTCCTTCAAAAGATTCCAAAAATGAGCTAGTACTAATGATTTTATCCATACAACTCACCAACAAGTCATAATCTGAGTCATCACAAATTAATTTAATTTGATCATTGATGACCTCACTTGCCTGACCCTACCACTGCTGGAATGACCTGATTTTCTCCTGCTCATCAATTATATCAGGTAACAATGTGTTACCTCAATCATTAAAATTCTTCACCAACTCCGTAATCTTCCTACTCAAGTCATCTAGTAAGGTTTGAAAAACCTTACAATGATTTTACTAACATGTGAGTAGGCTTTAATGATTGGGGCCTATTGTTTGTATCAAACCTTGAGGCCTTATACATGAAATCTAGATCACTGGCCCTTGGGATCCAATTTTTAATCGATGGTATCACTACCTCCTGATCCCTATCAATATTTTTTATTGCATCTAATAGCAAAGAATATAAAGAATGTATAGATAGCAATTTATTATCAACCTTTTTCATTCAAATGCCTTAAAATAGTAGTAACAATCTCTTTTTGTTTTGAAAGAGATCCCTCCTCACTTACCCTCAAAGATGCCTGTAACTCATCAATTCTTTGCAAGAGTTGCTTCTTTGTAGGATCAATAGAGCACTTTGTTTCTTCATCAATTTCCTCTAAAGAAGGGGTGAAGGTAGGATTCTGATTGGGAGACCCTGGTGTGGAAACAATTGGAGAAGCAAGAGGAACTAACCCTACTATGGAAGGTAATGTACTGGTCCCTAGAGCACTTGATGTCTCCCCAATCTGTCTATACCTGAACCTTTCCACTTCAGATTGCAACTCAACATTCCTTTGTTGCATCTTGTTGTATTCTTCAATCAAAAGGTTATACTTCTCCATTGGGCTTTTCTTTTCAGCCTCCTCCCTTTCAGCAGTCTTTTGGGCCAATTTGGCCACATTCATAGTTAAAATAGTGGCATCGGTGGTTGAGGTCTTTGAAGCTCTCTTTATTATTAATCCCCCTCTGAAATTTGGATTAATGTCTGTAATATTTGGCTTTCTCCCATGTGGGGCCAATGCCCAAATTGCCAAGGTTTCATACTCTTCACTGAAAGCAGAATCTCGAATTGTTTCCTTAACTTCCTCTTTAGATTATTGCAAGGGATGCTTGGAATTCATAATAACATTAAAGGCCAATGCATCGACAATGTCCCGACGATCAATATTTTCTGGGTGAATGGTGCCTCAAATTCTGTGGTCAGCCTGGTGATCCTTCTCACTCATCCCTCCATCTAGTACTGAGAATATGAGAGATTTATTTCAAATCCATTTGTCATCCTAGAAGCTCACTTACATGCTTCCATTCTTGCATCTTGTACACTTTTCCTTTCCTTATCTAGAATTAGATAAAACCAATTCGATTTGGCCTAGGAGGGCATACCAACCTACATGTCACGTCGTGTAATAATTCATCCATCCAAGAAACTCTCATTGGTTGATCCAGTTATTTTTCCTTGGCGACTTGAAACAGGATGGTGGTGATGGGGGACTATCTTCTAGTGATGACTCTAAATCAATGATCTTAATTTCCCTAGGAACTTTGAATTTTGGACCTGGTTGTGAAGGAAACTTCATAATTTGCTTCCCCTTTCTATCTCCTTCTTCCTCATCATTGCTACTATCCTTTTTCTCCTATAAATGGGCCACTTTTCTATAGGCTGGTATGCTGGCTTGTTTCAAATGGTCTAGAACCTTGTTCTTGTACACCCAGACTTAGCTCTAAGTTTACTTTTTTGGTTCTCAAAGTTTCCATAATCTCTTTGAAGTTCTCCATCAAAAAATCAATTTTCTTATGGTGAGGACTGAACTCCAACAGTGGATCATATTTCAAATCCATTTTGTGCACAATATCTAATAGCTTATCATAAGCTATCCATTTCTCCTTGTTCAACTCCTACTTATTTAGGTCGAACTCATTTCTGATCAGGTCCTCAAGAATGTTGAACTCATGAAAAAACTTGCCAACATTTATTCTTTGTCTAAAAAGGGTAAAGAAACCCTTAGGATCATGCTGTCGCTTTGGACCACATCTCAAATGATAACCCTCAAAGAATTTCTCAAAGTGCACCCAACCTCCTTTTGAAAAGGAAAAATCAGATACCACTGTATAATCAGGGAAAAATGTCCACTTACCCCTCCCTTTGAGGTTTTCCTCATGGATGCAACCTATCTGCCACATAACTTCTGCAAACCCCACTCTTGGTGGCACATTGTATGGCAGTATATGAGGGGCTCCTTGAAAACAATATACCCTCAAAACAGTGTTGACTGGGTATGGGATAATGTCACCCCAGTTATGGCTGACTTTTAATTCTAGCTTCCTCCCCTTTGGCCTAAGGAAATTATGTAATTCCTTAGGAATCCTAGGTACATTCACCATCAATCTAGCCCTCAATCTGGAAGCAAAACAATTATCAAATTGCACATAACTAGTGCTTTCCTTATTACAAGATAAATCTGTAGCCCATATCTGTATTGGCAATCTTTCTCCATCAACCGATTGCCTTAATTTCATCTTCTCAAAGAAGAAGTCAACATTATTGAATAAAAACATATGCATCAGCATAGAATACCAAAATAATTGAGTGTCGATATCATTTTTTTGTAGCTTTGATAGCCCCTCATGTATCCTCTTAGCCAAGAAAGAAGCAAAGTCATATGTGATAGAGAAGTTAGGGTGTTATATTTGCACCCCCATCAACATGTATGCAATGGGAATCATCGCACTAGGACTGAAACCCAAAATCTAACACAATGAATAAAAAGTGGCCAGGAAATTATTTGCAAAAAAAATTAATCTGAAAGGTTCCTAGTCATTGGGGTTGATATGAAATCTTGAACCTCCTACTGTAGCCAAATGAGGTGGAAGCAATATAGCTCTGAAAAAGAGACTTTAGGTTTGCATATTCCT
>VDFB02138349.1:0-16023 GCA_007258455.2 Sequoia sempervirens
AAAAGGTGTTCAACTTGGAACTTGGAAAGCTCTGGGATTCAGTGATCAATAAAGTAAAATCCAAGCTTGCATCATGGAAAAATAAGTGGCTATCTTGGGCAGGACGCTTAACAATGTTGAAATTGGTGATAGTAGTTATTCCCATATACATGATTTTGTGTCTACCTTTGTCAAGTGGGGCAAACAAAGATATCAACCAAAATATGAAGTTCTTTTAGCAAGGAAATTTTGACCAACACAAGTTTTTGTTGATAAAGAGGAAAAAGGTTTGTGAGAGGAAGGAAGTGGACGGGGCAAGTTTGAAGAATATGGTAATGTAGAATCAAGCCCTAGGTGTAAAGTTAGTATGGACAATCCACTCCAAACCAGATCTAAAGTGGGTTGAGATTGTGAAAGTGAAATATCTTGATGAAGATGAGCATAGCATTTTCACTACACACTCTCTTCCGAAAGGGTCAAGAATTTGGATTTTTTTAAGCAATTGCAGGCACCTAGTTTTGGATCATTTGACATGGGAGATAAAGGAGGGTTGTGATGCTCTCTTTTGGGAAGACTCTTGGGAAGGGTTTGGAAAGTTTGAAGCCAATGCAGACTTAGCACAAGTTAGGACAACTACTAAGCGAGCCTGGGGTGCCAAGGTGGGTGACTATTTGGTGGTTGACTAGGTTGATGGCTATCCTAGACACAACTGGAAAAGTCCTAAAGATCTGGGGCTGGATCCTAGGTTGGTTTCAATCTTTGATGAGGTGATGGCTAGTCAGGCTATAATCCCAAGACAAGGTAGAGATGTTTTAAGGTGGAATGCATCCTTGAATGGGATCTATAATACTAAGGATGGTTACAGGGTTCTAGTCAGGTTAAACAAGTCTACTCCCCGTCTTCCAACCAATCTCTGCTAGAGAGTGGATTGTCTTCCAAAAGCAGGAATTTTTACTTGGGCGACAACACAAGGTAGAGTGTTAACAAAAGAAAGGTTTGCTCTCCTGGGCTTCCAAGACCCATCGAGATGTGTTCTTTGCAAGCAAGTGGAAGAATTGTGTGATCACTTATTTGTGAATTATCCCTTTTCCCAACACTGTTGGACCTAGCTGTGGGAAAAGATTCAATGGAAATCAGCATTACCAAACAATATTTTGGGATTACTTTTGGGGTGGTCGCAACTTCACAAAAGCGCACTTTTTGTTGGTCTATGGACCACATTTCCATCACTAGTAATCTAGGAATTTTGGAAGGAGAGAAATAGGCATATCTTTTAGGATAAGGTGATGCCCAAAGAATCTCTTCTAAACAAAATAGAAGCAAGCATTGTGGAGACAGTTAATGTGTGGTTGGATAAACATCATGGTGGAAAAGTGCCCTACACCTCGTGGGATGCTCTGATGTAGAAAAATTGGCACAACCTCAAAACTCCACCTCAATCTGGGGTTGGGGGAAACAACATAGCTCGAAAGGAAGAATGTGGCTTGGAAACTCTCAAAGGTTGGTTGGCTAAATCCAAACTTTGACAAGGCCTCCCAAGGCAATCTAGGAGCATCAGGAGTTGGGTGCATTGTCAAAGATTGGAAATCTAGATGTGTTGGGAGGCTAGCAATGCCCCTCCTGATTGGTACCAACAATGTTGTAGAAATGAAAGCACTGATATTGGGCCTACACCTATGTCATGAATTAAAGGTGAAGAATTTGGTAATTGAGGGGGACTCTACACTTGTGGTCAATGCACTAAGAACTAGGCAGTTGCATCACTGGAAGATGAACACTAGTTTAGAAGTAGCATTGGAACTTTTAGATGGCTTCAACTTGACGTTCATCAATCACACTTTGAGGGAAGGCAATAAAGAAGTAGATTTACTTTCAAACCAGGGGGTGGATGGTATTCTCCTCAGAGAACTTCACCTTGAGGCTTAGCAATGGCACACTCAAGATGCATGGGCAGTTAGGCATACGACTTGCTACATTAAAGGTGGAAATTTCATCTTGTGGGGTGTGGCTGAGGTGGCAGAGTGTTGGGAAGGTGTTTTTGCGGCCACATCAGTGGAGTGAGGAAGCCTCCTCACATTAAGTTGGATTGTACCACTTTAAACAAGGAGTAATTATGAAATTTATTGTGTTGGTACCCAAGATGTTTTGCATGGGCTTCAGTGGTCTTGCCAAGACTGGCTCGCATCATCTCTCAATAAACTCATTCGTCTAAACAATGGCAAGATCAGATGCCCTGGTGGATTTTTGTTTATGATGTACAGCGTAATAATGCAAGTGGTGCATTTCCTTTCTATTTTTGAAGTTGGCGAGGCCAAAGAAACTCATTCAGTTTTCAATCTCTCATGCTAGCGTAATGCTTTGTGGTGAAGGAAACGATGGTAGAGTGTTCCAAATTCATTGTGGAAATGTTAGTGGACACGCTGGTTTTTTTTGGGGCAAATATTCTGATTTCTCTTGACAGTAAGGATTGGAAAAATGCCTTTCATGTGGTCACAGACTAGCGCCTCAAGCGCATCCTGCTAAATAACAATCCTCTTATTGTGGTGGCTGTGAAGATGATCCCTAACAAAGGGAATTTGGAGTATAAAGAGAATTTTAGGACAAACATGCAGATTGTCTCAAGTTTTTTGGCATCGGTTTTAGATAACCGCACATCCAAGGCGGAGGCAAAGGCTTTGGTCTACAAGATCTTCTAGAAAAACTTGCTAGGAGGCTTGGAGGAGACACTGAAGGAAAAGTTACCTGGAAAAGGAATTTTGCGACCACAGGATTCAAACTTGTTAAAATTCTAGGGTGAGCTTATTAAGATTTATCCTTTCCTTTTGGATTTAAAGGGGATGCCACTAGTGAAGCACAAGATGATAGTTGTGGTCACAGTAATTTTCTTGAAGAAGGTGTTCCGGATGGAGGCAGCTAGTGACTTCGAATGGGTTAGAGAATTTGACGTGTTTGCAAAAGCCAATGACTTTATGTGAGTATTGGGTGCCTTCTATTTCCTTGTTATGGTGTAGGGTTTGGGTCTGTTAAAATGCATAATGTCATAGTCTTTGTAATTTTTTGATGTGGTTTGTGGCTCGGCATAAAGCCAGTTTTGGGAAATTGATAGTTATATATGACAATAATGGTGGCAAGCTAGGGTTGGGTCTTAGGTTAACTTAGTTTTCTTTGGAACGTAGTCTGTCCAAATGGTGGGATGGCGTGGAAAGATGTCAATTTTGTAATACAATTTGTAAAGGGTTCTTTGTTGGTTCTTGTAACGGGTATGGTTGTTTTGGGGGAGTCAAGGTTTGGGCATAGATGGACCTGGTGGTTAAAATTATCTAGTTTGGTGTCGAATCCCTAAACACAAACGTTTGTAATATCTTTTTGGAAAATTAATATATATCCTATCTTATGAAACAAAAATATATAGCATTATATATATATATATATATAATTTTTTAGATGTGCAATGCAAATTAGATATAAACATTAATTTATTAATAGTGTTATATATTTATTTATTTATTTATTTAATTAGTTTATGAGTGTTCAATCATAATAGAATATAGTTGTTTATTAATTTTACAGATGAAAAGAAAGATAGTATATATACTAAGTTTTTGTGTTAGGTATAGAGCAATTTATGGACTCTTGTGAAATAAAAAAATGTCAATTTTCTATCCACTATCTTTGTGTAAAAACTTTAGCTATAGGATATATAAGTAAAGAACCATTTATTTAATCAACAAAATTAATGAGATAAATGAGTTATTTTTTATTCAAGGGGTAAACGCTTTTGAACTGAAGTTATGAATTGGAATACAACCATTCAACAATACCACCCCAACGGGGTTTGAACCTTGGTGGCAAGAACAACAATGCCACTTTTAAACCATCACACAATGCCAATACTAACAAGATAAATGAGTTAATCTTATATATTATTTATTTAATTATTTCCATCCAAATAAATCTAGAATAAAGTTTTTGAGTTGTCTAGAAAATCAATTATAAATTTATGTATGTATTTAAACTAATTAAGTGTTAGTGTAATGTTAAAGGCATGGAAGTAAATACTTATTTTTATGATTTAATTTATATAGGATGCAAGTACCAATATACGAATGTTGTAAATAATAATAAAAAATAGTTTATGACCATAGGTTAGTTAGTACCTTCATGATCGATGTTTGAATGGGAAACTCAATAGATGAATGAATATTGCTAGTCTAAACTTAAAAACTGCTAATAATTCACTACCTAGGTCATAGTGAAAAAATATTAAAATCCTAATAAGATAATCCATACTAGAGTTTATTAAAGTTAAATAAACAAGAAAATATTAGAATCAAGTGTTGACCTTTTTTTCTCAATAATTAACTAAGAAGCACTTATGACCACTTAATAAAGATTAAAGATAGTACAATAGTATTATTAATAGGTTTGCTATCTTGGAATAGGCCCCTAGAGATAACTAAATTTTATATTGTAAACCTTAGGTTAATTAAACTTACTTTAAGGAATGATTTTTTTCTATACCTAGACTAGTATTTATAGTAAATACCTCATTAATTTATCTTATGAGTCACAAATATGAGAATATGAGACTTAGATCATATTAGATGTTGATAGGAGAATTATTGTCTCCATATTATCGAGTTAAGTTAGAATATGTGTGAACTAATAGTTTATTATATTTTATATGAATTATTTGGTAAATAAATATTAATATTTGTGATTTGGCCCTTGAGAGATGATAGGGTGAATAAGTTTGATATTCAACCAAAGAAAGCACCTAACCATGCGCCCAAACAATGAAGATTAAAATATGTTTTTAGATTTACATAGGTTGCCACTTATGACTCCATTAAGAAATATTTAAAAATCTAAATTGACAATATCCAACTAGCCCCTATTATCCTAAATATTGAGATCTTAAAGAGTTGAATCAACCTCGGTCTTGTTAAAGATTAGCTCATTTATTTTAAAGGTAATTATTTTATGTAATATATTATGACAAATAGTCAATTGACATGTAATGATAGATTACGAGACTAATTCCTCTCTTATTAGTGTAATTGATAACTTGTGAAGGATTGCATTGTCTCGATGGTCAAATGAACTTATTTTCTTAAATAGAACTTTTGTTGGATATCATAAAAGTTATTTTTATTTAATTGTTATTTAATTTTTTTATTAAGTAATCTAGATTTGACTATAAATCATGTTCCCTAGAAAAAGTTTAACCATTGAATTTTAGTTGTTCAACTAACAAAGGAATTAATTGATTCCAAGATTTTGAATGTAGTAGAAATTATGCTAAAACCTTTTATGATTTCTAAAATAAAGTGATAATTTGTAATGTCAACCTCATTGAGAAACTTGTCAGATAAATTATAAGTACTCATAATGTTATATTATCTACAAACTTTTATGAGTTGTAAATGGTTCTTAGATGTGCTAGTTTATATTTGTACTAATGATTGTCCAATTAAGTTGTAGATGAGTTTAGTGGATATTATAGTAGAGATTGACATAAATTTATTACACTGATGTAAATCATCAATTGAGGTTTAAAGATAAGTTATTTTATTAAATAATAGGAAAACTATATGTTTAATATTTTAAGTCAACAATGCATCTAGATAGCTAACTAATCATGGCTCTTACATGCAAAACTATTGTTCTCATTAAAATTAAAATGAGAAAGGATAAGTAAAGTGGCAAACATATTAAGTCAAGAAAAAGATAGTTGTTTTGTGAATGGATCATTCATATCTTCATGCATAGGAGATATTCTTATAGATGATTTAGCAAAGTAATGTTATAGTTGTATGTATTGTCAGCTCATTGTACCTCTAGAGTTGCATGTATTGTTAGAAGTCATGAGGTAGATAGAGAGGGTATCTAAAGTCTACTTGATTGACTATACATAATAGAAAATGTACTCAAAACACATGGTTCTCAAATATTTCTAGTTCCTCATTGATTATTATCTATGAAAGAGTAGGGCCACTCACATAGTAGAAGTATGGGATAATTTTAGGTTTATGGATGGAGGAAAAGCACCAAAATGATGTTCTCCCTCCTTAAAAATAATTAAATCTAGATTATTTACTTAGGAAATGAATTCCAATATGTATGTTAACATTATTTGTAATTATTTCACTTGTTTCTATAGCCTAAAATTAGGGGTTCGACCAACTCGATAGGAAAGAGATAAAAAATAACGGTTTGTGGAAGTCGATGGAAAATCAATATTCCCAAGTGTCATCTACAACACAATCTAAAATCTAAGTGTTATCAATAGTTTTGCACCTTGCTAAATGCAATATTCAGCAAACTACTGAAACATGGAAACCTCTTTCAGATGTGGGTGATCTTATGCAAAAGAGGAATCTCCAGAGTGAGTTGGTTCTCGAATGATGAATTCTAAAAAAGCTTCTGAGGAAAGGGATGAAGAATAACTAAACATAAAACCTATTTCTAAAAGATGATTCACCAAACTTAAAATTTAGACCTAACCACTCATAACAACTTCTCTATTGCAGTAATCCTCACAATCTCATTGGCACATATCCCATCAGTGATTTGCATGAAGATCTGGAAAACAAATACAACATGCAACCTAAAACATATAATTCTGAAACACCACCTATAACAGCAAGACATAAAAGGATTTCAATTTGAAAACACAAGTACATCAGATTGCTATTACAAAATTTGAGACAGAAAAGAAGGAGAAATCTGCTTCTATTAAAACTGAAGAGTATCAATCTGATCCAAAACTGAGTATCAAAAGGTTTACAAGCTCCCCGAAATGAGTAAGGGCAAGAAACTAATCTGAACTAGAATGGAGAGTTGAAAGACTAAATCTATCAAAAGAACTCTCAAGGAAACCCTAATCTGAGCTCTAAAAAGCTCCAGGAAAAAAGCCTCAAACAAACTCAAAAAACTACTTAAAAGCAGAAAAAAGTACAATGCTTTTATGATGAATCTGTCAAACCTCTAAAATAGGCTAAATCTGCTTTAAAACACAAAAAACACCTTATCTCTCCAAGACAAGTCTGAAATTTGACCAAGAAGAAAAAATCAATCAAAGATCTGCTAAAAATAGAAAGAAAACATAAAGCAATTTATAAAATATCGCTTTAATGCTTCTGCTTTACAAGATGCAGATTTTTTCAATTTTGTCTATTTTTGCAACTCAAAGATTGGAAATATTTTGCAAAAATAAAACTGCTTATTTCTCCAAGATATCATTATGATTTTCTCAAAAAATCAAAAAAAAAACATATTACATAATCTTCCTTTTAACTCCATCATTGATTTCTCCAAAATCAATCAAAAATAAAAAACCCTAAAAATAATTAACCCTAAGTCATAGGGTATTCACAAATATTAATCTCCTTCAAAACAATTAAAATAAATACCTAGGGTATGACATACTTCATTCTCCCTAAGGCACTTATCAATCAATTTTAATAAATAAGCCTAAACCTTAGGCAAATAATGCATCACCCTAAGCTTGACTTAGGCATAAAAGTCTCGGCCATCCCCAAATGCATTTGATTTCAGACTTTGATAAATAAGTCACAAGAATGCCCAACTCGAAATTCCCATGTGCTATTGTCAAAAGGCGAAAATTCAAAGGGGCAATTATAATGTCGGCTGACATCAAGACATGAACAAAACGGGGTCAAACCCTAAACTATCATTTCACACTTGAAACTTCTAGAAGAGCTCGATCTGCAAACAGTGCCGACACCACCATGTTTAGGGTTCCAAATGAAATGCTCGATTTCCATGATTGTTTCCTTCAATCTGTTCGACCTTTCTCTTGAGCCAATGGTAAGCTTATATTCAAGCTCTTTCGAGCTTCCTTACTTTATTTCTGAGCCGCTTCTGACCTTGAGGCCATGGTATGTGATAATCATCTGATGTATTTTCCATTGTATTTCTGTGTTTTTATCACCATGAGAACTTGGCTGCTCTTATGGGCTCGAATCCTTGGCATTTCGAAGCATTCTGAACCTTCTGGCCGCGGCTAGAATGCTCCATCAGAAACATAAACTGGTAATTCCTTTGCTAAACGTTTTGTCCTCAGAAGTTTAAAGATTTTTTCTCTTTTACTCGTGAATTTTGGCCATGTTCTAGCCACACCAGATGTATGTTAGAAATCATTGTTTTATAGATCATGGGCTCGACCCAAAATAGAAAATTTACCTTTATGTCTTTTTGAAGACAAAACCGTTTGTGGGTATCATGGAAAGTTAAAAAAAAAATGTATCTTACTTTCTCTGTTGCCCGATTCACACAGAAATTTGCATTTTTTGTATTTCCGAAAGCAAAACCCCACAAAGTTATTCAAAATTTCTGAAGAAAAATGCATTTTTATGTATTTGAAAATAAACCCACATGTGGGTATTTTGAAATTTCTAAAAGAAGTCTATCTCCTTCTTTCCCGAGCTCGATCTATCACAGAATCTTTCACATTCGTGGTCATACTGTCGTTTTCATGAATAAATCATGTGGGTATCATAAATTATCAATCTTCTGTATTCTTTGAGAGCAAACCCTCATGTGGGTATTGGAAATTTCTGAAAAAAAATGCATTTCCTGTGTTCTGAAAGCATTCGAAACTGTGAAGTACTGTCATTCGTTCTATCCATATGGCTCAAGCTAGAGCAAACAATGAATACCCCACACTTCTAAAGAAAAATAATATCATGGTTTTTTGGAAATTTTGCAAAGCAAAAGCATGTATTTAATTTCTGACAGAGCTCAATCTCTCATACTTGCTTGAAATGGTGATAAACTGTATACTTACTGGCATTTCCTTCAGAATCTTGACTATAACCAGTGACATTTTGTATTAACTTCTAAAACAAAAGATGCCTTTAAAAGTATACAAGAGTTATGATGAAACAACAAGAATTTCTGTGTTTGTTTATACTCATTTGACTCATATACCCAGCTTTCATTTTGGAATTTCTGTACTCTTTTGATAGTCATAACACCTGATTTTAAATCATAGAACTGAAAACATCATAGAGCTATAAACTATCCTTAAAAAAGAAAATCCAATACTCATCTGAGAGTATTCTCTAGGTACTAAAAGTCTGAAAGATCTTTTTTTATTCAAAACTTCATATGTGTATTAAGTTCAAATTTGAACATTCCATTATGATCCCCAACTGCATTATGTGCTCATCTTGTAGACAGAAACCTTACCTCACTGTTCTGTCAAGACCTTGACTAAGTAATCTGGAAATGATCAACATCCTGCATATTTGTTATATTTAATCATGGCTTGACCAATTACCAGCGATGTCTTAATTGGCACTTGTAATTCACAAAAAACAAAATGAAAGAACAACACATTTGGTTGCTGTCCTTGACTAATCATCAACACACGATCCCATTTGAGGCACAATCAAAATGAGTTCACTGTCTTTCTTGAAGCTCTTAATAACCAGTACTAAACTTTAACACAGCAAGTTTTATTTCCTTTATTTGAATTCTGTAGAGGCTTTACCTTTTATTCTTGGACTGCAACATTGCATCAGTATGAATCACTTTTAAACACCGGTTAAAATGTATAGTTGATAACTCAGAATCATTCTGAAAGAAAAAAAAATACTTGCTCCTCTGTTATTTTTCTGAAAAGGTCACTTTATTATTACCATTGATAATGCATCATTTCTTCACCAATCAACTCAGAACTAGAAATTTGTCTAACACTCAGGTGCACTGTCTATTTGTTTTAGTGAGCAACATGGTACTCTTCATGCATTTTTATATTTCACTGCACAAACTGTTCTCAGAAACTATTCTCTTTGATGATGAAAATTAGAACAAAACATTAAGGCATATGTATGCCTGTTCACTATCCAAAAGAGAAATAATGAATTGAAACTCACATGATATATGATTATAATCAGCACAGAAAATGAAGTATTTCAGCAATTATGATGCCAATGCACTTAGTTAAATTCCTTAAGTGAACAAAACTCCTTTATTCCTTCAAAAATGTTGATCATTATGAATACGCGGTTGGTTTTGTTGTGATGGATAACTCGTTTTACTCTTTTCGGCTATATTTCACTTTGTTTGTTGTATATGATGGAAGTATCTTTCAAAAATCAGCCCATTAAATGCATCAGGCAGCATTCTGGGCTCTACCCTTGTGGGAGCCCATTTTACTCCACATGCTTGGTCTTCGAATAATGTTTCACTTCATGACTTAACCTATACCTGCACAAGGAAACAAACATCATTAGCATAAAAATAGAACATGTTTATTATGATGTTGATACTTCTTCTTCAGTTCACTTCTTCATACTGCATTTGATTTAATTTAATTGTTTCAATGCATTGCTCATAGTATACTATACTATTATAGGTGCATCATATGAGTTATGTCATAGTCAGAGCCACTGACACCCTTCTTCTCCTCTTACAGGTCGATGAAGCTCGAGACGGCGATGGGGAGTGCACCGATTCAAATCAAAGCATGGGTAGCATGGAATATTGTGACTTCCGTAGGCTGTGCTTATATGATTTCTCCCTTTTGCATCGCCGGTGAGTGCATTGTGTTATTTAGAAATGTATTGGAGCGAGTTATAGTTATATCCCACTGACTTGTGTGGATCTTTGATTTCAATTTACTGGCACCTACCCATTTGAAAGAAAATGCATCTCATGCAATGTTGTAATACTATTATGATTGTGAAATCAAATTAAGCCTTGTAAAAATATGAGTTCTTTTCGAAATGAATAAAAGCATCTGAAATGCTATTTGCACATGTACTCAATTATGTCTTTCTTTTAAAACTGCAACTTCTGAATGGCACTCTGCAAACTCATAACTTCAAAAATGTATAACTGTTACTCAAATGCACAAAGTAATGCGAAACACCATTTAAAAAAAATCTGCAATTCCACTTATTGTTGAAAACAATCAGCCAACTCCTCCATCTGAGTTAGGCCCGAAAAATATGTAACAATTACAAAGCTACGTATAGAGTGGACAAAGTTGTCAATTCCATCAGAGGCCTTGGTGGAAAACTTGAAGAAGATGAGGTGGTAAAGAAGGTACTAAGAACTCTTATTAAATAAATTATAATCATAAAGTTTCTGCTATTGAGGAAGCTCGGGATTTAAATAATTATTCTATAGATCAATTGTTTGGTGCTTTAACTACTTTTGAATTGAGAGAGTTTGGTCCAAGTGATTCAAGAAAAGTGATTGCTTTTAAAGTTGGAAAAATAGAGAAGAATGAGTAATTATGCTTCAAGATGTCTTGTCAAAGCTTCAAATGATAAATATAAGGAGAATAGATTTAAATCAATTAAGAGAATTTATTATGTTAAAAGAGATGCCATTATATCTAATGATGGTTCTGATTACCTAGAAGATGAAGATGAGAAAGATAAATGCTTGTTCATGGCTCTAAATTTTTGAGTAATTTTACCTAACTCACGAGATGTATGAAGGAAATTTCTTTGAGAAAGCATGTCATAATGTCCCGGAGGGACTATGTGACTTCTTTTTGTTGGTGTGAATAAATGTCTTAGCCTAGTTAATTCACTCTACTTCGTAGGACATATTCACATGTTAAGTTGCCAGTTATAAGATTTATTTCTAAAGAAGTCTTGGATTTTCATATCTAGACACTATTTTTTCCTGAAGTAGTTATGATTTAAGTTAATCGCATGTGATAGGATTAAGACTTGTCATGATCTTGTCTAATAATGTATCTTGCCTTGGCACATAAACGGAATCTCGTAACCACATTTGCATATTCAACCAATATTCAATCTTACATTGTTGAAGCAAGTATTCTTGTCATTTTCTCTCTTATGGAAGATATTTTGTTCTAGCAATTGTTCCTGGGGTGTTGAGGAGTCACCATTAACTACTACATGGTATCAGAGCTCTAGTGTTGTAGATTCCTTCCCAGATCTGAGGGTGTCATGTTGGCTTGAAGATTTTGTTGGGTGTATTTTGCGGTTTCAACAACCTCATGGTTGATCCGGGGAGCATCAAAGAAAGTCAAATTTTCCTTTTGTTTTGTCCAAATTGGTTATGTTTTGTCCTGATCTACTTGGGGTTTCCAGTTTGATGATGGTTTCACTTTGCAAGATTTGAAGGTAGCTAGAATTTTGAGGCACTTTGAGCCCAATTCAAACTCATCATTATGATTAGGAGGCCCAAGAGACAAATTTTGATATAAAATTTGACTATATTCAACAAAGTTGTTTTTGAGGAAAACCAAATTTTCCTAGGTAGGCCGTATGATCCCCCAGGAAATATGATTTTCTAATTTTGTAGAAAAAAGTATTTAAATAATATTTTGCATATTTTATTTTTATCAGGAAAAAATTGTGATATTTCAGACAATATTTACAAAATATTTTGAGGTTTGAATTAAAGTTTCTATGGCATATTCTCAGCATACAACATCGAAAAATGTACTTATCTATGTCATCAACTATCTTTTCATCCACAAGTTTTTAATATATATATATTCAGTGATCAAGTCATAGGGTTTATTGCAATGCTTATATTTTGAAAAAAGCATTTAAAACCTGTGGTTTATTGTTTAGACTGTTGACCAGTCACATCCTAGCTGTGGGTGGCTAAGGAGGGGTGGTGTTATCTAACCTACCACCACAATGCCTCCTTACCACTGTACAAGCAACAATCCTAGTTGTGGGTGGCTAAGGAGGGGTGGTGTTGTTCGACCCTCCACCACCACAACACCTCCTCATCGTCACACAAGCGACCATTTGTTTTTTTGTAATCCTGCATGTTGCAGTCACATCGATGACCTTATTTAAGCACCTAGGTGCTCACTTTTTGCATTGATTTAGCCTTCACCAGTCTTGATTTTTCTCCCATATGACCTAAATAGACCTTTTTTCATTTTACCATAACTTTCACATACAAAGGCCTTTTTTTGAAAAGAAATATTACTAGAAAGCATGTGATTCCAGTTTTTCAATGGTTCAAGTGTTTTGCAAAGATTTCACAATTTTGTGCCATTTTTTCTAGGTTGAAGCCAGACCTTCCTTTTTTCCCTCCTAACTCATAATTTTTTGCTCTAGACTCCGTTTTTCCCAATTTTTGTGGCATCAGGAAGGTATTTAGGAGCACTATAGTTCTATCCATGCATTTTTTGTAGATTTGTTTTTAGAATTTCAAAATTTTAGTTTGAAGTTGATTTGGTAATTTTGGATACATTGTAAATTTGCAAAAAAGGTGTCAATTTGTTTGAGACAAAGGGTGAATTTCTTGGGAAATTTGTTGTTCCTCTATTGTATTTTGTCATTTTATCATTTATTTGTATAAAGTTGTATTTCTAACTCCATATAACTATCATGAATTAAAATTGCACATAGAGATGTTATTGTTAAAATTGAAGTTGCATGGAATTACATTTGGCATAGATCTAAAACTTGTAGGAGCTACAAAAAGAAGAAAATGGTTTGATAGAAGGGACCAAGCACTTGGTACTCTTCTTTTGTCCATTTCTCCATATCTTAGATATCATGTTGCATCTTGCACACATCCTAATCAAATTTGGACTATTTTAGAGGGTCTCTTTGGTAAGCCAAATAAAATGAGGAAATTTAAGTTAGAGAATGAACTAATGGGTCTTAATCCTTTAGATTTTGACAATATCCAAGAATTATTCTCTAATCTTAGTTCTCTAAGATTGTAGTTATCTAATTGTGGGGTAACTAAAGAGGATGAACAATGATTCTTTTTATTCTTGCTAAGCTTGGTCTTGATTATTCAATGTTTGTTTCTACATTTTATGCTACAATGGATGCCCTTGCAAAAATGTATACAAAATTCCTTCTCTTGATGAATTTTTAGCTCAACTCACAAGGGAACAAGAAAAGTTGGTACACATGGGCACATTGAAGTTTTGCACATCTCATGCTCTTTTTGCAAAGGCTTTAAGTGGCAAAGGTAAGAAGTAGAATAAGGACCCCAAGTCCATTGAGCAAGATAAATATTCTCCTTCACATAACACTCCTTTAAGTCCACTCCCTCTTCTAAAGAGGATTCATCTAAAAAGAAGTTCAAATGTGCATATTGTAAAAGGATAGGACATGATGAGCATAGATGTTATAATAAGAAGATTGATGAACTCACACACTATCTTCAAAAGAATCACATACAACTGTCCTCATTAGTGGCTTCTTCTACCATATCTCAATCAACATCTCCTTCATCTTCATAGTCAGAGAATACAAGATATATAGCTAGTTTGAACAAAGTGAAAGGACAAACACTCTTGGCCTCTATAAGTCCTGAATCTAATAGATGGCTTCTTGATTTAGGGACATCTCATCATATGGCATCATCTATGGGAATTTTCTCTTCTTTTGAGCCTTGTAATTCACCTCATATTTTGATGGGTAACAATACATATATGAAGATAAGTGGGAAGGGTTCTATTGACATGGGAGGGGGCACTTTTAATGTTGTACTTTGTGTTCCTTCTTTATCCATTAATCTCCTTTTTGTTTATAAATATTAATTTATAAATTTTCTAATGGAATTGGTTCTAATTCAATTTATTTATTCATTTCTTTCTTAGCCTAGACTCTAAAAATTACCTTTATTGAATAAATATTACAATACACTTTAATTTTATAATTATTATTCTAACTTGTTTTTTTTCAAATGTAACAAGGGAGAGAGTTCTACAAAAAGATTAATAATTATATGTCATATGTCATATTAATTATTAAAATTATGTAAATGATAATATATTGATTTTATAATTATATATTTTAGATTTATAAAATAATATTATATAACATATTATTAGACATCTATAAAAATAATAATTTTCTGATGCAAAAAAAAACACCAACCCATCTAGAGACTCATACAAGTCACAAAGATTAAAGAGGGAAAACATTTCATTTAAATATGAGAACATCTTCCATTCATATTGAAACAAATACAAATTTAATCAATACAATTTTAAGAAACACTCTCCTCAAGAAATGAGCATTCCTTGCTCTTTCTATAGCTTCTTCTCGCTGCTACAAAACTCCCTCTATTGCTGCACAAACCTTCATACAACCCCTCCAAAATATCTGCACCTCTCACACACCGGAACCTTGTCTTTCTTTCACTGGTGCAACTCCAACCTGCAACAAAAACCTATAATGAATACCTCTATAGAGGTATCTTTCTCCTTCCCATTCCTCCCAAACTTCTTCCCACGTTTTTTCTCAAAAACCCCCCAAAAATGCATTGAAAATCATCGATTATTGCTCTAGAATGGGCTCCCAACTCTTCCCCAAGAATAGCTCTACATGTGTTATGTTTATTCAACCTTAAATGGGGCATTTAAACTTCCAGCAACTCCTCCAAATGCTTCATTTACTCAAGAGGCGTTTTTCTCTATTATGGGAATTTTAAAAGCTCTAAAATCTTGATTTTTTACCTTTTTTATGTTCCAAACGCCCCCATATAATTTATGCAATAGATAAACAATTAAATATGAAATAAAAATTAATATTTTACTTCCATGGCCTCTATAATACCTTTCCAAAATTAAATTAATCAAATTGGTGTTGTGGAAGTGTGGAATTGGGTGCTCGCAATTGAAAAAAATGAAAACTATTTGATTCGCACAAAAATTGGTGTGCAAGCTTGGAATGGTATCTCATGGACCTGTGCAAAATGATTTAACTCTAGTCTTCCAAAATCATGAGATATTCAACTTTTTGTAATTTGCTAACAATTTTTCACAAACTTTTGACATTAAAATCTCTCAAACTAAAAAATGTATAACTTTAATTCTTTCTACATATTTCACATGCCACTCCATGAATGCCCCTACCAAAGTTTTCTACTCCAATTCTTACGAGTTTTCCAAATAATTTTTTGAAAATGATTTGTAGAGCCTTAAAATGATGATATGATAAAAATCAACTTTATGAAAATTTGAACACACCAAGAGATGTCAAATGAACACCAAAACACACCAAAAATGAATTCGAACCTGAAGCTTGTTTTTGGTTGATG